>JARGCV010000112.1:2010000-2242500 GCA_034064705.1 Bothrops alternatus | reverse complement strand
TCATTAAGTAGCTTAGTCTAGTTTCAATTGTGCACCATTCTGTGTCTGGCATACTGTTTCTAATGCTGCAAAATTCACAATTAGAAATAGCAGCTTATTTTGGTCTTTGGACAGCAAAAGTGGAAGCAATGCTAGCCCATAGATCTCCCTGTGCTGACAGACTCAACAGCTGTCTTGGGGAAACAAATTCTGTAGGACTTGGATGAAATTGTGCTTGGACAAACTCTGTAAAAATTCAGTATGCTACTTGTAGTTGGGTACATGCTAATGATAGTGTAATAGTGTAATGAACATCAAATGCTTTCTTCAACTGCAATATTTAGAGCAGCCATTACACTGAGCCAGTATCCTAGTTCATATGGGAGGCCACAGATTTGAGCTGCTTTTTGATGGCTTTTCATTGCAAATTCTGCTATTGTCGTTCATTAAATGTGATGTATTGCAATTATATGTGTGAGCAAAACTACTGTGGTTAATTCAACATGCCAAGTTTAAAGCCAGCTAGCTAGAGAGTTATTTATGTGACGTGTTGTGATTCCATGCCAGCCTGTGCTTGCAACAGCTGAGTCGGAGGAATCTGAGGAGGAGGTGGAGGAGGCATTTGAAGGGCCATCAGGGGCAGAGGGAGGCTCGGATGAATTACAGGACTCACGGTTTGATGCAGAGCCTGGGCCCTCCAGTTGTGTTCCTGATGAAGCTCAGCAATGTGAGGAGAATGAGTCAGACTCGGAGGACTCACACCTGATGGACTTGCTAATTGATGCTAGCACACGTCGTCAATTAGCAAGAGTAAATCAGCAGCAGTCAATATGGCAACTCCAGAGTAAAAGGAGAAGGCAATGAGAGGCAACGCCTTGGGACTGCTGAATAAAGGGAGGAGGTGTGGGCGGTGCTGGTTGCTGAAGGCAACCATTTGCAAAGTGCTTCTTGGCATCCTGGTCTGTTTGTCTTGCTTGTGACTTCTCTGCTGTTTGCATCGCGTTTTCTTGGGGACTATTTTCTTCCTTTGGACTTGAATTTTGCTGTTTGTGTTTTGGACTATTTGACAGGTTTGTCACCCATATTAAAAGGGGTTTGTTTTGTTTTAAAGTCTCCAGCCTATTATATCAGCAGGGGTTTGGTCCTTGTGCCTTTAACAAGGACAGCACTAGGCTGGGATAGAACATGACGAGACTGACTGCATTGAAGGGAGATAAAGTCTTCATAAACTAGAAGAACACCCCCTCAATTAATTACCTATAAGACTCATTAGGAAAAGCAAGCCCAATCCACATAGTCTATATCAGTTCTTACTGATTCCAGAGCATTGCTTTACAATATATATATGTGTGTGTATGTATATGTATATCCCTATATATGTATATTTATATTGTGTGTATTAACTGTAACATAGAGAATATACCTCTGCATACATCCTTTTGATTCTCCATGCTATGTACTCTGCTAAGTACACTAAAACAGTACAGCTGCCAGTTTCAATTAATTCAATTGAACTTGCTCTTACCAAGCTCCTCTAGTACTCTGTCCAAGTATGATTATAATAATTCATCAGTCATTGTGTGCTTGACAGGGTGCAAAAATATTTTAAGATGACACATCATGGTACAAAAGAAAAGTCATACATTTCAACTATAAACAGCATATATTGCACCAATTTTCAAAGGATTGTAACCTCTTCTAAGAAAGAAGATGAAGTTAATGCAGCAGTCAATTTTAAAGACCTGCATTTATTTGTGTCTTTCAATGAATAAAGGATTTTTTTTACGTGTTGCATGTTTATGGCACAATTACAAACACATTTACATATGAATAAATTTAATTTCCTATGCCTTTAGAATCATGACCAAAGGCTTCTTCTGTAATTTCTTTTGGAAGCATTAGGGTAAAATCAAGGAGAGAGTTTAGCTGCATATGTCATTTGTAAACTCGTGACTGGTTCAATATTTGAGCAAGTCTTAATAAAATGCCCTCTGGTGGACCACCTTTTATGTTTGTGGGCACTAATATGGTTTCCTGGTAGCCATAATACTCTTAAACAGTATTAGGTAACTGGGAGTCATCTTTTTAGTATCTGACAAAGGCTTTCCATGTAGAGTTGCCTCAGGGCATTATGGAAAGTAAAAATACTATTCTCTAGTGAGAAGAACCAGTTTATTATTTCACAATGTCCAGAATAACATTTTCAGACACAATAGATTGCATGGAATATAAATATCATTCTACTCAACTGGAGCACTCAAAAATATTTTAAGACAGTATTGGAGGGAGGAGTCTGAGATGCCAGTCCGGTAACACACATTTTCTGAAGATGTTCACAGTTTTATCACATTATTAGATTTTTAGCATTTCTATTGGACCCATTTTTTTTTACCTAATTAACATTGCCTGGATGAGACAATTGAGAAGACAAATGCACAGATTTTTTTTAGGTGTGTGGAATTGATAGGGGGAAAAGAAAGAAATGCCCATAGTGTTAGCCTAGAACAGGGGTGTCAAACTTGCAAAGTCACGTGACGTGCCGCGATGTATCAAAACTTTTTTTTCCATTGCCGGCAATGGGGTAGGCGCGCTTTCACTATGATGCATCTGGCCCCCGGCCAGCAGTTTGACACCCCTGGCCTAGAACATCTCCCTCCTTTGACATCTGCAAAACAGCCGAGAATTGAGGAACACTTCATACAAAAGGGAATTGTAAATAAATTTTAAAAAATTGATCTGAAATCAGCAGTGAATCCTGGATGAGTTTTTCACAATAAATATAAACTTGATTGACATAGATTGTACGATTAGATGCTAGAATAGAAAACCTCAGTACACAAATTAAAAGCCACATGGATGGAGATAGCATAAGAGTCAGCACACAATATGGAAACCATGATGCTATGCTGATGGTTAACATAACCATCTCTAATACATTTACTCTGATGGCCCCTATTAAAATTATGTGATAATATTGTCTGTAAAATCAGAAGGAATCTAGTTAAATTTTATTAAAAGGCACAAGCTTTTGTTAGATCCAGTTCACTTCATTAGGCATGTGGCATGGCTAGATTGATTTGGGATTTAAATTGTGGTGAGGTGAAGGAGAGGAAGGAAAGACAGGTTGATTATGCAGAAAAAGATTACAAGTATTTATCAGTTATCAATTGCAATGTGTCAAAAAAGCTCCTTTTGTTGATTGAAACCTGAGATTGCCTGAAACCTTTTGATATATGTAAGTTCAATTTCTCACTCAGGTAGGCTATTAAAGTCCCATTTTTTCCAAAGCAATCACATTGAGGTGTGATGTAGGGTGTTTTGGGATGTTAAATGCTGTGATAGTGATATTGCTTTGTCCTTTTTGAATTTTGATGTCAAACTTGGATCCATTGATTCTTTTGTACAACATTTGTCCTTTTCATCCTATATAAAATCCTGAGGGGAATTGCTGGTAGATGATGGCATACATAACACTAGAGCAGGAGTGTCAAACTCGCAACATCATGTGACATGTTGCGACATATCACAACTTTTTTTCCATTGCCAGCAATGGGTTGGGCGTGGTTTTGCCATGACGCATCAAGCCTGTGGGCCGGCAGTTTGACACCCCTGCACTAGAGGAAGAGTATGTGAAGGCACCTATAAAGTTTGTGTCCACTTGTTGGGACCTGTGATGTTATAGTTGGTGGTGATATGGAGGTAAAGTAGACTTCAGAGTTTGGTTCCCATGTTAGTATCATTGTCTTTATTATTCTTATTATTTCTTCAATCTGCTTCAGATTGAGTATAAACATGTTTATATAAACATGTATGACCCTGTTATCCAGTGTCTAAACAAAATGCAATGTCATTGTCTAACATGGGCTCTAGCTTATTCATAATGTGTTTGAGTGATTTGAACTGCATGATGAAGGTGACAACCACAGATCTAGTGTTATTCTCTTTTTATGGTCTGTATTTTAATAGATCCTCCCTGGGAATTGATCTTATGTACTCTTTATTTGTATTTATCTCACTGATTGGGTAATTTTAGTGTCCAGAGTGCCTGATTTACGTCAACCAATTGAGCATTTCTGTCAAGTGGTCAAGAACAAATGTAATAGCACAGACTCAAACTACATATGATAGATTTGATAGCAGATGGAATCTAGGAGCATTTGGGTACTTATGTCTGTCAATTTCTAGATAATGATCTTTATGCATATATTATACATTTTTATTATGACATGAAGATGTCACTCCAACAGTAAGATGGGCACAATATTAAACAAACAAACAAATAAATAAAATATAAATAAATAATTCTGTAGATAGATTTAAGCTAGTATTGATGATGGGGTAGAAATTGTTGGAATTTGATTACAGATTCAGATGGTGACCTCAATGTAATGAGAAAAGCCTTAGGATCTTTTGTTAGGGATCATAAAAGATTGCACTACCAATGAGACGAATTTAATTCTGAAATTGGTCACAGCAGCTAGACTGCTGGTGGGACAATACTGGAAGAAGCCAGAAATACCACCTATTGAAGAGTGGACTTTGAAAGTAATACATTTGGCAGAAATGGCGAAAATTTAGGCATATTTGAAGGATCGCTCAAATGAACAATATATGATAGACTGGAAACAGTGGATAGACCATAAACAAGAGAAACACCAATAAAATAAAATGTATCTGGAGTATAGTTGAGGCTTGACGTGAGGAGTGAAGAATGTTTACCAAATCAGACGTTTACAAAGACTAATACTTAATGTTGTATTTCAGGTTCTATGATGATTGCTTCTTAATATGATCTTATGTTTAATGTTGATTGTTTTAATAAAAAATTAAAAAAGGACTCAAATTAGAGTGATCCCCATAGCCCAATTCAAGAAAAATCCTTGGCATTCTCAGACTCAGAAGATAATTATTCTACAATTTTTACAACTTCCTATCTCTGACTTTAAACTGAGCAGCAATCACGGGTAAAACCAGTGATCTGCATGAGATCTCAATACTTTCTTCAGAATGATGAAAAAAACTATTGCATTTTTAAAGAACAAGCTGTTACCATAGGGGACATGTAATCTATGATGCAACACAGTAAAGAAAGTATGGCATTCGTGTTGCAATGTCATGACTTGATTTTAAGCAAACTGATCCCATCTGCTGACCATAATGGGTGAGCTTAAAGTATTTCCTCGTTCTTCCAGTATATCTAAGGATTTAATTGTTTATTGATATGTGTCCCTTACCAACCCTCCTTCCCCCCCCCCCACAACATTCTTCCTGAGAAACCTGTTCATGTATTTTCCAGGTTCAGCAAGTAACTAATACTTTAGATTGATTATTTGGATACTTGACTAGACCATTACTATAATGGCATGCATATAAGGGAGGCTGTCGACTAAGGGTCTTGTAGGTATAGTTATTCTCTATGGCTTTTTCTTTGTTGTTTACTCTTTATCCCATACCTTCAACAAATTGTACAGGTAGGCTAGCAGACCTATACAACAGCCATCAGACACCAGCAAAATGTTAAGAGTTTCTCTTTATCACCATAAGCAGTCTTCCCAAATTTGGTCGCTATGATAGAATGTCTACCATACCCTAAAAGTGGCAAAGGAGGAGTTCAGACTTTTATAGAATCTTAATCTGGAGAAGAGAGAAGTAACTCAATTATGCTACCTATTATGCCAGAGAGGTAACTTAATTATGCTACCTATTACAGGTATACGTTGACCTGTTTGTTTGTTTGTTTTGACAGACTTTCCAGATTCTGTGAGGTAGTCCTTGACTTACAATCCCAATTGAGACCAACATTTCTGTTGCTAAGTGATATGTTTCTTAAGTGAGTTTGCCCCATTTTATGACCTTTCTTGCCACAATTGTTAAGTGAAACTGGTTTCCACATTGACTTTGCTTCTCAGAAGATTGCAAACGTTGATCACATGACTGGAGACTCTGCAACCATCATAAATGCAAAAAAACAGTCATAAATCACTTTTTCAATGTCGTTGTAACTAAGAACAGTCACTAAATGAACTCTGGTAAGTCAAGACTACCTGTAGTTTTAATTTAGAAAATTGACTCATATTTACAATAGACTACGATCTATTGAAATACATATATCCATATATTTATTGAAATACATATATCCATCCTTCCTCTTCCCCCACCTAAAGTTACTAATTTGCCCATTTAATGTTACTAGTCATAATCATATGACCATGGTCATAAGGGTGAAAAATGGTCACTTGCTTCAATGCTATTATAACTTTGGGCACTAAACAGACTGTTATAAGTCAAGGATTACTTGTATTAGTAACAGAGATCTTTTGAAAAAACCCAGATAGTTCTTGTTTCCTGAATTGCCAGTTTCACAAAGCCCAAATAGGGTAAGTCAAGCAAGGGACCCAATAGAATTTGTAACAGAGAATTGATATGTAAGAAAGAGAGAGGAAAGGAGAAGTCACTGCTGCTATTATCTCTGCTGATGATGATTGTTATTTCACTGAAACCTACACATTAACTAAAGCTCTCAAAAGCCTTAGTGATTTTAACTAGTGGTCATTTGAATGGCATATCCATTGTCCAACTCTCAACTGATGAAGCCTAGGAAAGTCTCTCACTACTGGGAATCAAACCAAGAACTATCACCTTGAAGCCCAAAGAGCTCTAGAAATGTTATGTAAAACCACTGCATAAGAATGGACACCCAACCATTTTCCTCATAAATTACTGGTCTTCGTTGTTGGATAGTAACACACTGGACAATGTGCCTTAATAGAAAGTTCAGGCTTATAATTCAGACCCAGTATAGTAGGTTAAGGAATGGAAGGCAACTCTCAGCCTTTCCTTAAGTCAGCATATTTAACATTCATATTTATTAGAACATAGGCCAGCCATTTTAATTAATGTCAAACTACACAAAAGGGAAAGTGAGATAAAAGAACGGGTCAGACTGATGTATAGCCATACAAGCTCTCTTCATCAGTGCAGGTTATGTGCATAAAGAGAAAGATAAGAGAAGCATGCTGCCAAGTTCAGAATGAAAAACTATAATGAATATGGACACTTCATTTCAAATGGTTCTGTCATCTATTATGAGCCCCAACATTAAAGGATGGTTTTACTGGATACTTTCAATCTCTGCATATTGTTTAACCACAAGAAAGGCAGATGGGTTACTTGCTTAATCAGACAGGCAGCCTGATCAGGCATTTAATATTTCCGCAATTGTGTGATACTTCTTATGGGCTAATATACCTCTAAATAAATCCCCTTGTTCAATAGAATAACCAAAAGGTTTTGTTTGCATATTGGAAACCTATCCTGCTTACATTACATCCAATTGATGCCAAAGTCAGACTCCTATTCAATCATGCCTGATTTTTAATTGTTAAAACAAATCTTTTCAGCATTGACATAACACTATTTATTTAATGACAAATATGCAGCAAGGAAATATTAATAGTTCATCATAGAGTTTGAGGTGTTACATAAGATAATGTAGCATATTGTGCTGAACATAACAGTTTCAGGTTTTTAAAATCTGTCGATGATAAATTTGTCATTTAAGTTAGAGAAATCATTTTTCCGTATTAAAATGTTTTTTTTCCCTTCTTTTCACCAAGCTTAAAATAAATTCCAAAATGACTGTGAGGATGCATGGATATTTGGTTGTATCCATTTTTATCTAAACACACCCCCCCTTCTTCCTGATATAACATAAATCATAGTTTTATGCAATGGGTGGGAACTGCATTTGATATGTTCTTTGGTTCCATCTCAGACACTTCAGATAGCTAATTCAGAAAGTCAGTTTCTAATTTACCCTAGTACGCTTGATAATGAGTAAATTTTGTGTTTACAGATTATAATGTGAAAAACTGTATGCCATTGATATTAGCACACAAGCATTCTTTCTTTCTTTCTCTCTCTCTCTCTTTTGGGGGGTGGTGGTGAGTAAATGGCAGATCTTTGCCACTTAAGTAGCTTGTTTTATATATATGTTGTGAGCCGCTCCGAGTCCTCGGAGAGGAGCGGCATACAAATCCGAATAAAATAAAATAAAATAAATAAATGATAGAAAAAAAGGCAGAAAATATTCTTCAAACTACTACTGCTGGAGCAGCCCCATAGAAGGAAGAAGAGGGCAAATACAATAGGGGCTCCAATTTTCGTGGCAGCACCAGATATACCCACTAGGATGATATAGACCAGAAGTCTCAAAACTTGGCAACTTTTAAGACTTGTGGACTTCAACATGCTGGCTGGAGAATTCTTGGACTTGAAATTCAGAATTCTTAAAGTTCTGGTCTAAAAATACCTAGGCAGCCAAGGGCAGGAATTTCAGTAAACTTATAACAATAATAACAACAACAACAATAATGATAAAGTTGGAAGTGACCTTGGAGGTCATCTAGTCTGACCACCTGCTCAGGCAGGAAACCCTATACCATTTCAGACAAATGGCTGTCCAATCTCTTCTTTAAAACTTTCAGTGTTGGAGCATTCACCACTTCTGGAGGCAGGTTGTTCCACTGATTAATTGTTCTAACTGTCAGAAAGTTTCTCCTTAGTTCTAGGTTGCTTCTCTCCTTGATGAGTTTCCATCCATTGCTTCTTGTCCTGCCTTCAGGCACTTTGGAGAATAGCTTGACTCCCTCTTCTTTGGTGCAGCCCTTGAGATGTTGGAACACTGCTATCATGTCACTCCTTGTCCTTCTCTTCATTAAACTAGACATACCCAATTCAAGCAACCTTTCCCTTTTTTTTTAGCTTCCAGTCCCCTGATTATCTTTGTTGCTCTTTTCTGTACTCTTTCTAGCATTTCAACATCTTTTTTACATCATAGTGACCAAAACTGGATGCAGTATTTCAAGTGTGGTCTTACCAAGGCATTGTAAAGTGGTATTAACACTTCACAGGATATTGATTCTATCCCTCTGTTAATGCAGCCTAGCACTGTGTTGGCTTTTTTGGCAGCTGCAGCACACTACTTGTGTGTACTGTCAATAAATCCAAGTAGAGTTCATGGAATAAGAAAGAATAATTGCTAAGAGTTACATCTACCCATCTCATTAGGTCCAGAAGGAGTGGCATGTGGTGGGTCCTGTCAGATAGGGCTGTCATTAGCTGGGACCTAGGAAGAAAGACTTTTCTGCTGTATCCCCTGCCCTATGAAATATATTTCCCACCCCCATACCCGAGGTGAGGCTGGCCCCTATCCTGTTGGGCTTTTGAAAAGCCATTAAAACATCAAGTTTTATCAAGTACCTTGGGATCCCATGATAGAGAGGAGTTTGCTGCATGACAATTGATGTAATGCACTCCCTATATGTTTTGCCACCCTTTTTAACATTTTTATTTTTAATTTAAATTGCCTGCTTTAATGGTTTTTTTTAAAAAAAATCATTTAAAAAAACATTATGTATGCCACTCAGAATCGCTATGTGAAGAAGGCACCTTTGTAAATGTGATTAAATAAATAAATAATACCCTTGCATTTATTTCACCTATGTGGAAATACCTTATTTATCATTAGAGATATAGCTAATGTGCCTCCACTATATTATGATAACAATTAAACTTTTAAAGTCTAAATATAAAGTTCAATGGTTCTGAAATCATTTTTCCAAATGAGGTTAATCCAAAACTCTCTTCAAGCTACTTTAAAAAGAGTCCTAGAATGCAGTATTGGAGGCTAACTCTGTCCACAGCCCGGAGTTCAATCCTGACTGGCTCAAGGTTGACTCAGCCTACCATCCTTCTGAGGTCAGTAAAACGATGACCCAGATTGTTGGGGGCAATTTGTAAACCATGTAGAGCGCTGTAAAGTTCTATGATACAATATGTAAGTCTAAGTGCTATTGCTATTGCTCTGTTATAGGGCACAGAGCAATATATTGATGACTGTGATCGTGTGTGAATGATGAGTGTGTTTGGGGTCTTTTTAAATGCTTTTTAGCTTTGGTTTTAGTTTTGAAATGTTGAAATGTTGTTTTATTTATGCTGTTAGCCGCTCCGAGTCTTCGGAGAGGAGCGGCATAAAAATTTAATTAATAAATAAATAATAAATATTGAGAAACAGCTTTAAGTTTCAGGTCATGCAACTCTTAAACAAAATATCTTCAGACAAGTTAACCTAAAGATGTATAACAACTTAAATGTTAAATTGGCTTTTGAAAGCTGCATGGAATCTTCTTCATCATTTGATGATCTTGGCTTGGGTTAGATATTTTTGTTACTTAGGATGTTGCAGTTATCACTTGTTTGATTCACATGTGTTTTTATTCATGTATGTTTCCTGTTTTAATTCTGTAATTGTGTGTAATAGGGCATTATTTTTTATAAATTGGCCACTTTAGTAGCCACCCAAATTCTGTGTCTGGGCAGTTTTTAGAAAGACTGCCAGGCTATTTCTATTTACATTTAAGTCTGCATAGTAATCAGGATGATGTTAATAGCAAGTTTGGTAACCAACTGAATTTCTAAAGTTTCTCTACTAGAGAAGTTTGCAAATAAAAATTTCTCTTTGGTGATGTTTTGAGGAAAGAAAGTCACAATCTCTCTCTCTCTCTCTTTCCTTTCAGAGAAAGCACCCTCAAGAGATCATCAAACATAAGCTTATCATTATTTCTTCTCACTCGCTCATTTGACAGAAAAGTAGTTCCTGCTTTTCTAAGATGTCTTTAAAACTGAAAATAAAGCTGTGCAGTTCTATTTTTATATGGTAGGAAAACATTTGCTAAACCTTGAAAAGAAAGAAAGACAAACATAAATGTCAAGGTACCAATTTAATCATTCAATCAGAATAGAGCTGGAAGAGACCTTGAAGATCTTCTAGTCCAACCCCCTGCTCAAGCAGGAGACCCTATACCATTTCACATAGGTGGCTGTCTAGTCTTCTTCTTAAAAACCTCCAGTGATGAAGCACCCACAACTTCTGAAGTCAAGCTGTTCCACTGGTTAATTGTTCTCACTCACTATCAGGAAACTTCTCCTTAGTTCTAGGTTGCTTCTCTCCTTGATTAGTTTCCATCCATTGTTTCTTGTCTTGCCTTTTGGTGCTTTGGAGAATAGGTTGACCCCCTCTTCTTTCTGGCAGCCCCTCAAATACTGGAATGCTGCTATCAGGTCACCCCTAGTCCTTCTTTTCTCTAGACTGGCCATACTCAATTCCTGCAACCATTCTTCATATGTTTTTGTCTCCACGCCTTTAATCATCTTATTATTTAATCATCTTATTATTTATTCATCAAAAGCAACTTTAGAGTTCATTTATGTATGGGTTTACACTAAATGGAAACATTAAAACTAAAAAAAGAGAGATAGTGTTCTCCCAAATACCATCAGATTTCAAATACATATTAATAGAACAAGGTGCACTTGAGCAGACTAATGAAAGATTTTCCTTTCAGTCAGCTCAAACTCCAGAGCAGTGGTTCTTAACCTGGGCAATATTGCCCCCCAGGGGGCGATTTCATTTTTCAGGGGGGCGATGGAACAAAAAGGGGCAATGCGGGGGCGAAGGAATGAGAAGGGGGCAATATGGGGGCGATGGAGCGAGAAGTTTTGGAGACACTTTTGAGACTTTTTCGGACAGTGAATCGCTGTATATCTGTTGTACAAAAACATCAGATCGCTCGCTATTAGTGGATTGAATTGTGTTTTCAAATGTTCCTCCAGCTAGCTTCAGTACAGAATGCCGTACATATGTGAATACGCATCGCTTATCTTCATGTGCGTTGAGCAGCAGCCTCTACCCATACAGTGGCGCGCCATTGGCCAGAATGGGCAGTGATGGAGGGGGGAGCGCTTCTTTCGAAACATCGCATGCTGAGTGGCTATCCCCTGTGACATCAGCTGCAATGTCAGCTGTAATGTTGAAGATCTCTGAGCGCGGTGATTTAAGAATGCGATTAACAAAAATGGTTCCAGACATCAAGAAATTGGCATCAGTTCACCAAGCACAAGGCAGCCATTGATATTCTTTTTTTTTTGCTTTTTGTGTACATACATTTTTTCATTAATAATTGTCTGAGCTTTTATCGTTGTATTTGCTTGCATTGGATTTCACATTCCTGTTTGAGTTTTCGGCTTCATTTTCAAATTTTTGTTGTGCTCTGTAAAATATTTTGTGCGTCTCTTTGTATTGTACTTTTTTTAGCGTGCACTCCAGTTCGATATTATATTTTATTTGTGTCTTTTTAATCCTTTTTACATTGTGCGTGACTATATATACTTTTTTTCAAATCTTAATTTAGTTTCAGAGTTTTTACCTTGAAATTCTTAGTTCCTGCATTGTGGTTTGTTCTTATGCCCTTTTTATATTTCTTTTTGTGTCTTAAATTTCACTTGTAATTCAATCATTAAATGTGATGGGTGGCACCAAAAGTTTTCACACAGTTGAGATATGGGGAAAAGACTGGAAATAAATTATTTGCATCAATACGTCCTGATGACAATTTTAAAGAAAACAAAAAAAGTTTTTGCATAAATTGAAGAATTATTTCCTATGTTGTGATTGAGAGGTTATGTTTCGGGAGGGGGGTGATGACAACTTCCTCATTGGCTCAAGGGGGCGATTCGTTCAAAAAGGTTAAGAACCACTGCTCTAGAGCATGTTACTTATCTATGTTTCTTGGCTAAGGGAGCCAGCATTGTCTGAAAACATTTTCCATGGTTATGTGGCCAACTGCTAGATGGACAATAGCTGGGACAAATAAGGGGAGCTCATTTTATGATAGCTCAGGTCTTGAACCCAGGCTGTCAACTGAATTTCAATGTGGAGAAAAACAAACTCTTACATTTAGGCAGGAAAAACCAAAGGTACAAATACAGATTGGGCGAGACCTGGCTTAAAAACAGTAACTGTGAGAGGGACTTTGGACTCCTAGTGGACAATCACTTGACTATGAGCCAGCAATGTGCAGCAGCAACCAAAAAAGCTAATACAATCCTGTTGTATAAACAGAGGCATAGAATCAAGATCATGCAAAGTATTAGTACCGCTTTATAAAATCCTAGTAAGGCCACACTTGGAATACTTCATCCAATTTTGGTCACCATATCACAAAAAAGATGTTGAGAGTTTGGAAAGAAATCAGAGAAGAGAAACAAAGATGATCAAAGGCCTGGAGACTAAAACATATGAAGAACAGTTGCGGGACTTGGGTTTGGCTAGTCTAAAGAAAAGAAGAAATAGGTGAGACATGATACCAGTGTTCCAGTATCTGAGGAGTTGCCACAAGGCAGAGGGGGCCAGGTTGTTCACCAAAGCACCAGAGGGAAGGATGCAAAACAATGGTTGGAAACTGATCAAAGAGAGAAGCAACCAGGAATTAAGGAGAAACTTCCTGACAGTGAGGATAATAAACCAGTGGAACAGCTTACCCCCAAAAAAATCGTGGGCACTCCATCACTGGAGATTTTTAAGAAGAGACTAGACATTCAACTGTCTGAGATGGTATAGGTTTTCCTGCTTGAGCAGGGAGCTGGACTAGAAGACCTGCAAGGTCCCTTCCAGCTTCTATTCTGTTCTGTTCTGTTCTGTTCTGTTCTGTTCTGTTCTGTTCTGTTCTGTTCTGTTCTGTTCTGTTCTGTTCTGTTCTGTTCTGTTCTGTTCTGTTCTATTCTATTGTAGCTGACAAGAAGTCTAAATGTTATGGACTAGGATTTTCCTCCCTTCATTTTACAGAATAAACAAATTAGTCAACATCTCACCAATATCACACTGATACATAGTGTATAAATACTTCCCATTAATATAGGCATTTCCATCCAGGCATAGAGGTTGATATTGGAAAACCACACCTGGATCATATATTTAAAATAATACCATGATGCTATGGTGTGTGCTGAGTTTCAACTCTGCTGGATTAAAACAAAAACAAAAACTTGATTTTGAGTGTCCTTTTTGGTAGCTGAGAAAATTTAAATGTGCTTGAAACTTTCTTTTCACTGATGCCCTGAAAGAAACAGAGACTTTAATACGATTGCAAAAGTCCAATTTGATGGAGCAAAAAAGATGCTGGAAAGTCTAATGTTGAATATATTGTGTTATCTTCTAATTGCTCATTCAGAAATGTATAAACTGGAGATGGTAATCCAGTAGTCCTTTTTTTTTTTTTTTTTTGAGGCAAAAATCTAACTTTACCAAGGAATTCAAACTCAACGTCCAGAGACCCTGGGAAAATGAAAACCTTGGAAGTAAAGCTGTCAAGGAATGTCTGTTTAGTTATGTGAAAACTTCTAAAGTGACTTTCTGTTCGCTGCTGTCCTCATGTTTTTATATCTACTCCATTTCTCAGTCTTTCTGCCCTTTTGTCTGCTTGTTTGATTGTCTAAGATTCCTGAGTGCTAGCTTTGTCAGCATCACATTACAGGGTCTCAAATCCTTAGTTCACTGCTTCCATGCTACTCTATTTCCTTGTAACCCAACACTGTGGTGTTCTAGCACACAAAACATTTCAGACAGGCTTTCCTTATTAAAAAGTGGGAAAAAATGGGCTCATTTATTTAAAAATGGATTCCTGTGGAAGGAGGAATTTTGCTTTCTATGCCATCCACCATCACAAATGATTTCCCCATTCAATAGCAAGCAATGGAAGTGGAACTACCTGCTTTTGTAGAGTTCTTTCACTGGGGAAATAGTCTTTCCTGCACCAGAACCTGGGTGCAAAATTGTTGGAGAGTGGAGATACTAATGAGGATTTGGCAGGCTGGCATGACAGATAACAGCCTCTCCTTCCTTTTCCAAAAAGAGCAAAAGTAAAGTAGAAAGCTAATGAATTCTCCTACTGTGAACAGGTTAAGGCAATTAGAACTCAGAAAGAAAGTTGCTGCATCCTGCTCTGTTCTATGTCAAGAGAACATCACGATCCTAAAATGAAAAAGAAAAAAAAAGAAGAAAAGAAAAGGGTCGGCAAACTCCTGCAGATAAAATAGATAATGAAGTTAATGTAATCTCTGCATGCTGGAACGTGGCTTGATGCCCTGTTTTACAATTGCGGTTGCTATAATTCACTTTACTAGATTGGCACAGCTGTGGAAAGGCCAGCAGAAAGCCTAAAGAAGCAGGTAGAGTGTTTGAGATTAACAGCATCTTGCTGGTAGCATAGCCTACAGTTTGAAGCCAGACCATTTCCAGTGACCAAAAAGTAGTGAAGCATAAATAATCCTAAATTTGTCCGAAGCTACTGGTTCTGTTTGCAACATCTAAAAAGGATACACGGTTGGAAGCAGTACTGAGGGAAGTCAAATTAGACAAACCTAAATTTGGTGCCAGCTTTTAATTTCAGATGCTCACAATGGCTTTACTTCAGCAACTGCTTTTGGTCTCTTGGAATCTTAGCCCTGATGTTAGGCATCAGTTAATGGAAAGGCTTTCTCAGCAATTGGCTGGGACTTTTGCAGGGACATTGCACTTCCCCTACAATAAATAGGAAGACAAGAATTAACACTGAGTAGCTGTATCTAGGGGCAGTGGTTTCAAACTGGCGGCCCGCGGACAGATGCGTCACGTGCAGGCCACACCCACCCTGGCTCCGCAAAGTCAAAAAACATCATGATATGTCACAATATGTCACAATATGTCACAATATATCATGTGACACAACTGAGTTTGACACCCATGATCTAGGGTATCCAAGCCCTGGCCATTTAAACCCAACGATTTCAGGTGGGAACTGCAACAGGCAAAGTTTAGCCAATTTGATTCAGGTTCTGTTTTAGATTTAGATTCTTGCTTATAAGCTGGCAAGAATATATACTAGAACTGATCACCAGCCTAAATTTTCTCAGAACTGGTTTGGTTACTTCTGAACCAATGCAATGATAATCTAAATAGGAAATATTATTAAACTACCCTTTTGCAAATTTAAATAGTGGGATATTAAATTTGATAGTGTGGCTGCTAGTGTGAAAGGGTGGATAAGTTTTTTTTAAATGAAAATGGTAAAAGTATTAAGAAAAGAATATTCCAAAATATATTTTAGGACTTTATGTCTATCAATTTATATAATTTATGTATCTAAAGCTCATTGTTCTATCTCAGAAATTGCTTAATCTACAACCATCACTGTTAATACTTTGGCCAAGAGACCAGCAAAAGAGAGGTTACTTCATATGGCTTTGTTGCAAGAAGAACTGAATTTGTTCCTAATGTTGTATGTCAACAATTATACAGTTGGAGAAGGACTTAGTTGAAGTACTAGACTGAAGTACTTTTAGCTATACTATATTTTTTTTCCTGAAGCAGTACGGTGCACTATAGAATAAAAGTGAGATTACTTTAACACTAAGCAATTAAACTGTTGTTTGTAGAGCTAATATATCTGATTATTGCATCTGAAGCCCTCTTGAATATAATGGTATCTTACCGATTTGATATTTCCATGTGGAGAATAAACAGAAGGTAATACCTGGATATTTAAAGCAGTGTCATCTATTGAGATGCATTTATTTGCTGTTTATATTGGCAGTTGGAAAGTCCTTTAGGATCAGTTTTGTTTTTGAATAATTATAAATATTCATGGTAGAAGAAGTTAGCTAATGTTTGGAGGCTTCTTTGAAATCCTGTTTGAGAGGGAGAAAGGATGGCAAGAACAGCATATAGTAATCTAGAGATGGATTTGTATGTCACCTGTAGGGGATGAAATGTGGTAATTAACACAGCCTGAAAAATGCAATTAAAAAGGAAGCTTAACAGTAATGTGGCAAGGATACAGCAGTCTTTAATTCATATTGTGATGAGGATAGGATAATGAGAACTCCATTGTCATCAAATGAACATAGGTATTCTTGCAGAGTAGCACAACTGCCTGAATGACAATCAATTGAAGCCTCTCCTAATTTCATGTACCATCTTTCTTTCAGGATTGTATCAATGCTACTGTTAGGTCAATGAAGGTAGTGAAATAACTTGCTGAGTGGAATTCCTCCCTCCCCTTTGCGATGGTACAGAAAGCATTCAAATTCCTAGGTTACTCCAGATTTGCAGCTATAGAACATACGTTTTGAGTAGATATAAAAAGATGTTGAGACTCTAGAAAGAGTGCAAAGAAGAGCAACAAAGATTATTAGGGAACTGGAGGTTAAAACACATGAACAACAGCTGAAGGAATTGTGTATATCTAGTCTAATGAAAGAAGGAATAGGGATGAATTAGTAGTAGTGTTGTGATATTTGAAGTACTGCTACAAGGAAGAGGGGGTCAACCTATTGTCCAAATCACCTGAAGGAAGTACAAGAAGCTAATGGATGGAAGGAAGCTAATCAAGGAGAGAATCAACCTATAACTAAGGAGAAATTTCCTGTCAGTGAGAATAATTAATCAATGCAATGGCTTGTCTTCCAAAATTCTGGGTGCTCCATCACTGGAAAAGTTTAAGAAGAGATTGGATAGTCATTTGCCTGAAATGACACTGGGTCTCCTTCTTGAGCAGGGGGTTGGAGTAGAAGGCCTCCAAGGACCTTCTGACTGTTATTATGTTATTCTGATCTGGCTTATCTAAAGTTAGACACATCTGAATCACTAAAATTATCTTGGGGTTTAACTTTTTCTTAAGTTAGGCATTTTTGCTTAAATGAAGTATTTTAAATCAATGTATTTTAAATTAAGATTTTTTTAACTTTGCACACTTTCACTAGCTTAAAACATCCAAGGTATCTTTATCTTGAAACTGAGTCTAAATGAAGAAGGAAATTGAATGAGACAACTTGTCATAAGTGGGTCACCGCAGCTCGATCACCACCAGTTTGCCCTGGCTGGTTCACCATGGAAAAAACATTATGGGCCACTCTTTGTAAGACAACTCACTACAGGAAAATGCTGAAGGTGAGGGGAAACTCCTCCTCCTTCTCTCTCTCCCTGTCCCTCCCTCCTTGATCTGGATTACTAATATTTCCTGAACTCTAAAGCAGAAATTCCTGTGCACCCAAAAATGTGTGATTCTCTACCACTTATTCTCTTCCACTGAACTATTTTTTGGTCAGGGGGTTAGTCCCTCTTTCCCTCCTCGCTTTATCCTCCATGATTTTTTCCCAAGTCCAAGCTATGGAGGAGGAGGAGGAGGGGAAGGAGGAGGAAGAGGAGAAAGTTTGTCAAGGTAATGATTTAGAAGGTAACCAGCTGATATAAGATGTATGATGTAATGATGGAAATGACTCAGCAAGGTCTATGTCCCTTTAAGAGCTTTGTATAAAAGAGAAGGCTCCACAGATGTGTGCTCTCTCTCTCTCCCATTTCCTGCTGTAACTGCTGTGTGTTGGAGCCTGCTGTATTAACATGTTTATGTATATTGTTCCTGGTGTATGATATTGTTGATAGTGTAAGATAAACCACCATTTAATATAGACCATTGTTTACTGAGTTTACTCCTGGGTTATCTCAGTGCAATAAGACTGCACATGCTCTGACAAAGTTCCCCTTGCCTTTGACATTCTCCCATAGTGACTTATCCTATGGCAAGTTATCCTGTGGTGGGTCAGCAAGGGTGAGGTGGCCAGAGAGTGGGAGGCATAGTAAGCCATTGGCAGAGAGTTGTCCTAGACCCAAAGGAGATGGTAAGATGATTAGCAAGATGATTTTAAGTCATTACTTAAAGCAGTGGTGGCAAACATATGACACAGGTGCCAGAAGCAGCACTCAGAGCCCTCTCTGTGGGCACGCACGCCATCGCCCCAGTCCTAGACCTTCAGCTGGGTTTTATAAAACCTTTTTGCTTTAGGCCTCTGCCACCGTGTAAAAAAAAAAGGTTCAATCAATCAGTCAATTTCAACTTCTCGTGGGGAAAAAAAAGATCTTGCAAAGTTTGAATTGATTGATTGAACTCTTTAGTCCACCCAGTCTGCTGTTACCACCGCAGCCACACCCATCCAATGGGCCACACCCACCTAATGGGCCATACCCACCTAACACCCAACAATGCATAAGTGGGTTTTGGGTTGCAGTTTGGGCACTCGGTCTCTAAAAGGTTCGCCATCATTGACTTAAAGGAAGCTTCCAGTTCCAGTTATGCCAATAAAATTTGCCTAAATATTATTTGCAGAATTTTTGCGGAGAAAAATGATGGGTAATAGACATTGACTAAGATGAATTTTATTTTGTTCTGTTTTGTTTTTCCTAATTTCCAAGTAAGACACTCACATCTCTACCCAATGTCAACTCTACCCTATCTCCTTCACTCTGAAATCCCTGATTTTTGGATTTTACTTTTATTACTACTGATGGAAGAAATAGCTTTTTATTTATTTATTTTAACTGCTTCAGCATATGGGAGGTAGAATCGTTCCACCATATTTTAGTATTATTCTTGAACTACTCTAAAACAATTTTAAAAGGACACAATTTTGCCTTTTGCTTTAAAAAAATGACAACACATTGAGAGGGAAAAAAAAACCCTATGTAATTTGTGGTTCAGAACAGCACAAGGTGAAATGGCGTTACAAAGAAATGTGAATATATTAAGGCCATTTAATCATATTTGCATTTTCTCTTTGTGAAATTATAATCAATTTTTCCATTTTAAGATGCTCAACATACTGTAATCTTTAAGCATTGATTTCCATTATATTTGTTAGCAAATGCCTTTAATCATTAAAAAAGTTAATCAAATAAATATACATCAATACAAAATTACTATTAAAAACCACTGTTACTTTTATAACCTTTCTCACCTAAAATAGTGGCCTAAATCAATCTTGTTATCTCTTAATTATCAATTTTTTTTCAAGGAATCGTATCCAGGCTCCATCCTGACAACCGCTAATTGTGTGAAAAGAATTTATGTTTTCACAGATATTTGTGATACTCCTACATAATCAGTCTCACACAATAATAGGATCAAATAAAACAACCAAAGTGATAATATAAACACTACAAAAACAGAAGGGAACATACAATTATATTTGACAGAGTGATAACCTGAATTATATGGTCTCTAATTATGCTAAAAATGATAATCCTGGGTAAATCCATACCATAAAATAATCCGAACACCAGGATAATACTAAAAACAAAACTGTTTAATTAAAAGCTGAGCCTTTCGTAGGTCAACACTACCGACATCATCAGAGCATGATGCAAGATTGCTGGGAGTCCTTCTTATGCTGCTGGGTGACTTTGCACTCGGCTCCTTGACCTAGTTACCAGTCCATCCGTTCTCTCCATCTGGTTTCCTAAAGGGCCCACATCCTTTATTGTGTTAGTGCCCTCCAAGGTTGCTGTTTCCTTCCTCCTGGATCCAATTACTCTCTGTGCAACTAGGGTCCATGAGCGTGCACTAGCAGTTAGAAGACAGGAACAGCACTCACAGATTTGGACCCACATGGATGATCATGGGCATGAATTTGACCTTAATATTATTTTTATGATACATAAAAATACATACATACAGTACATGATGAATAGAAATAATACCTATAAACATCTTATTCTCTGATGGATAATAAGAATTTGTTGCAAAGTTTTGCTATTTTTTCAGTGCATATTTTGTTGTAAATTCCAATTGCTATTAACTGCATTGGACTACCATGGATAAAATAAGAAATCTGTTTAGGAAATTGTTATAAAATATTAGGTAAATGAATTAATCTTAACAGGAATAATCTGTAAAAAAATCAGATTTCACTTTCCTTGTAGGTACAATTAGATATGTTTATGACAAAAGTTTTTCTGAACAGTCTTACATACATTTAAAAATATTTTTTCTGTATCTGTAGGAATTGTGAATGGAGACCAGTAGTTGCCCAAAAGTCTGTACTCATTTTCAAGCCTGATCATTTTATGGGCATTGATAAAGTGAATTCAACCACTACTGCAGATGAATCAATTCCATAATTTCCTACAAGAAATTTTCTTCACATGTGGAAATGTATTTTTTTGTAATTTTTTGAACTACTTAAAATGAGTCTTTGTAGTATAATATCTTATAATATCTATCCTATTAATAATAGCCAGTCTGCTTAGGTACTCACAATTATTTATATTTAAGCCTTCTATGCTTAATTGCAAAATATGGATCCATGATCCAATATCTTTTGTCAACTCGGTTGTAATCTAATTGCTGTGTCTATAGTTTTTAACCAAGAGGGATGCAACATCCAATTTGGACACCATAAGTGTGGGCTTTTAGCCACTCTATTAAGACAATATCTTGTCCAGGGTATATCATTGTGGAGGTAGTATACACTTCATACCCCTGCATGACCTGTGTAGATACCATATGCTAAATAAATAAATATAAATAAATAAAAGGATACCAAGACATAGCATTCATGCAAAGATCAATGACTATAGGACAACATGGCCACTTAAATAATCCTCAACCCACTGCCTTCATAAATATTATTCAATTTGAGATGAGGGGAATTTGAGCAATAAGCTAAAAAGCATGTTTATACTTTTGTACTCAGTTGGGCATGCAGAGGCAAGAAAATGTTTCTACAAGCCACATTAATTTCTGAATAAAAGCGTCATTCAGATCATTCCAACATTTGGCCAACGCACCAAATGTTTCAAATTGATGGAACCATCTTTGTGTGATGTCCCATGATTTGCTGATTCGAACCTTTGTTTGCTTAGCTGAATACCTGTTGAGAAGGAACCAACCTGGCAGAGAGGAGGGCTTAAGAATAGAGTTACTCTGGAACTAGAACCAATCCTCTGCCAATTCTTTGAAGACTTAGCTATTTATTTCCAGAGGAAAACTGCAATTTTAGGGAGATTCTGTATTATAGGCAGAATGTGATAAAATAGTTAGCTTGACTTCTGCACATATAGGTCTGGTTGTTCATACCTGACATTACCTGAAGAAGTTATAAGTCTTTCTAGTAGACTAAAATAATACATTGTCAAGAAGAAATACAGTTTTATGTCAGATAATGTATTCTGACACAATGTGATACAACTATAAGTAAGATATTTGAAATATTGGAGCTATGAATAGGGTTGATAAAACCCTCAATCTTTCTAGACAACACTGCTGGTGACTAAAGTTCAGAAAATATTTGCTTGAGACACAAATGTTTTAAGCCAGATCAACATGATTCCATATCACAATGATTGCTGAAAATGAATTTCTGTCTACAATGTATCCGAGTTTGTAGTACATGCTAAGCCACAATAAAACGCATATACAACAATGTAGGGAACTTTTGTAAATTTGGTAACTTCCAAAAAAAGGAGATTTAAATGCACATTTAGCATACTAAAATCAAATTAGAGTTCCTGTTGAATTCACTTAATCCATTCTTGTAAAGTGATGACCGGCAGAAATCAAAGATATTGTAGAATTGTGATATAGAGGCTAAATATAACCTTGGGAGTTAAAAGAAAACTTGACTGGAATATAAAATAGCTTCTAATCTTTTGATCTAATCTAAAGCATGACTGAATCATTGCCAATTATGTCTTAGAAATGTCTCACAACATTAAAAAAAATTATTTTGAAATAGTTGAACATTAGAGGTATAGAATAGCAGAATAGTTCCACACTTGGCACAAACATGTTGGTATGCATTTGCAGATAATAGCAGTGTATTTGTATAATTTCTATTTACTTAAGAGGAAATTCCATTATACTTAGTATAGGAGGATTATTTGGCTCTAATGCTAGGAAAGATAAGAGGAAAGAAAGGAAGAAAATGATCAGCAGGAACATAAATCAATACATTACAGTAGCCGTGGATGTGTTGCCACAAGATCAGAAAGACCAGATTACTGATAGATTTGCCATGGTTAAAAATCTATTTATAAGGTCCCTAAGAATCAATATTGATGTAATGGCACATAATCAATCAATCATTGGGAATATTCATTGACTGAAAATCATAAGCTTGCAGCCTAAGTGCCTAATCCTGAAAGTATTTATCTTTGCATGAAGATATGCACCTGAATTAAATGAAATGAAACATCTAAATATGCAAATGAATATCTTTTTACCATTTTAAAAAGATTTTAAAATGGTTCTATCATTTTAATTACCATTTTACCATTTAATTATTTTCTTTTGTCACTGGATGACAATAATCCAATAGTTTGTTCTTTGGGGAATTCTTTAAATGTATCTGCCAGAAAAGGGAACAGTTGGGGAAATAACAGTAGTTTTGTTGGGAGACAATCCACAATCAATTTCTGGGGATGCTAGATGGTCAATCTAAGGTAATCAAGAACCTTTTGCCTGTACTTTCTTAGGCTAACTCTTGGCTTAGATGCCTAAGAGTCAATACAGTTACTCAAAACTCCAGAATGGAAAAAGAGAAGCCTCCAGTTTTTGCATTTTGCCTTATATTTATCAATCACAATTTCAATTGTGAAGTGTCACTAAAAATTCATTTCACCTTCCATAGGACTGATGCTAACATGGTTTATTTATTTTAGACAATTTGAGGGAAAAGGTCACTACTAAACATTACGCCTTTCTAAGCATCTGTGAGAAGAACTTTGAATACATTTTCATGAGGAGACTACTTTTGTCATAAACACTGCACAAAAAATATTTCTTTACCAGTTACTTTCCTGGGTATATGACATAAAAACTACATACACAAGTATAACTGAAAAATGAATTTCCTTTGTTTTTACCTCATTCCCGTTTTAATAAAAAGTCCTAAATTATTATTTTTCTGACAAGAGAAAATTAGTTCCTCAGATTGTCAGAGCCATAAAAATTATGGATGAGGGAAGGCTTTTCATGAAATGCTGTACAGCAAATTTATCTTGTTTTGCAATTTTCATTTTAGAAGATCAAGTTGAAGTTTGTTTACTGTAAGCCAAAATATGTAGTGAATTGTGTGTTTTTTTCTGAATGTAACTAAGATTATAGGTTAAAAAATAATAAATTCATGAGGGAGAAATGAGAGTACTTTTATAGATTTTATTATTTAAAAAAAATAAGATATATGTGCATATATAGCTGCTCTTCATATTCATATAGAGTAAATTCCTTTCCAGTATTTATCAGGACCCTGGATGACAATATTTCAGTGTAAATCCCAGTAAGATCTTTTAGATTAATCTTAGCCTGGTACTACAAAGAAAAAAAATTAGCACAATTTCCAGGTATTTGTTTCATAGGAAACTAGACTTTTAAGAGACTGGACAACCACTTCTCTGGAATGGTATAAGATCTTCTGAGTTGGAAGTTGAACTAGAAGACCTCCAAAATCCCTTCCAATTTGGTTATTCTATTCTGTTATTGTTAAATCACCAACACTATTACTGCTGCTTCTGCTATTACTACTACTACTAATGTCACTACTACTACTAATAAGAACAATATAATTTATGTTGTATTTCTGCTCCAACTGTCAGGTTAAACGAATGTCTGTGTTTATTCATGTTAGCTCCATTAAACTAACAAATGCTTTTTCAGCAGAAGGTTAGAATAGAAAAAGAATGCTTGCTTTAAGGAAAAAACAGCTGTGCCTGCTCTTTATTTTTTTTTTAGATCATTAGTAATATGAACCATTTAGATGTACAGATTTGCATATGAATAAAATAATATTCTTGGATATGTGCAGCTTGAATGTATGCAGATTTATTAAGAGGCCAACTATTTTTATAGGACTTCTTTCTAAATATAGTAAGTATGTTGATGATAGAATTGTAATTTTATTTTAAAAGGTAGAATATTGTTGACAGCCATCAGGCCACAGATCACTGCAATAAAAATTTATACAAACATGTAGTTATTAATAAAAGTTATAAGTAGACATAAAATAGAGTAACATTACTTGAAAATAAGATAGTAACAATAATACAGGCAATACTTTGAAAAAATATACAATGTGGTTATAACTTACACAACATTGGCAGGATAGATTCCTCTTGTAGTATACATGTATACATACATCTTGGGCAAGCCCAACAATATGTGGCACCTAATGGGACCCTAATTTTAAATGTCTTATTACATGAAGTCTGTTTTCTGAACTATAAATTAACTATACCAGCTGTGTTTTCTAAATAAAATTTAAGCATTACAGCTGGATGTAGAGCTTCAGATAAATTCAGTAAGGGAATGATGAAAATGGGACTAATATTGAACTTAGTTTGAAAGAAATATAATGCAGAAAATTAATATGCACTTAACTAATTTGTAGCTCAGTGATTGCATTTGCACAAAGCAAAGTAGCCATTGACAATTTAGCACAATCCACTGGGCAGATTCAACCCCTGCAGCTAATGTATGGTTCAGTGTGTGTGTGTGCAAATCCAGAAAATTAGTTTCACAGCATGATCATTATCTATTTTCTCCATGATTGGATTCAGAATAAATGTGGTAGACTGGGCGATCAGGTTGCTTAAAGCTTCTTGTTGAAAAAATATCTGCTATTCTGGTAATTAGCCAGGATAGTCCATAATGGGACAGTGATGTTGCCAGCACCTCTCCCAGCTCCTACCTCACTTGCTAGTCTTCCATTCAATTATCTATTGAAAAAACCATTTGTAGCTGAGGGCTGAACTCTGGTGTCTTTAGTGCTCTTTGAGCTTGGTAGTTTTCTTGGAGATGTTTCATTACTAATGCACCGATGATGTGACTAGATTGGTAATGTAATGTCTGCAATAAAACCACCAAGCTCAGAGAGCATCAAGGATCCCACAATTCAGGTATCTGCCCTCTCCAAAAGTTGTCCATGTTTCCACAGCAATTCTCATTTTTCTTCTTTGCCAAATCCTGGCAAATTATAGATTCAAGTGGTTGGTAGTTTCAATTTAGTGTGTTAAAATCATGGAACAGTGCTTTTGACTGTGGTGCATTTGAATTTAAACCAGCCAATTGAAGATTGGAATGTAAAGCAAAATGCTTATTACCTTACAAAGTAGGAAAAACACTCAGTGAGTTCCTTGATCTCCTCAAAATTCTCTGCAAGCAATTTATAAGGAAAGGGAGATTTGCCGGCTCATAAAAGCATCATGGTGTGCTTATATAGTTAAAATGTTTTGTGGTAGACAGTATACTATCATTCAAATGAAGCATTTCTTTTTTTACTTAGAGCTATCATTGGTAGGTATCATTCTCTTCCATAATCATCAGGAAGGCAGATATTTTGTTCCTCTTAAAGACAGCAGCTTCATCATTAAGCTTAAATTGGTCACTGCAAGATCACTGCAGTACTTTCATATTAAAAGTTGCAATAAAAATAAACCTCATCGTAATGGTAGATACAAGTTATGTGTGTTTATTTGCTATGTTTTTTAAATTAAAATTAGGTACAGGACTTGAAAAAGTTTTGCTAACGCCATGACCACAGTGAAATAATTAATATTTCATCTGAAGCTGCTGAAGTACAGATATACATTTCTGTCTAAGTGGAAAAAAAATAGCTTTAGGGTAAGTTTCTTAGGATTATAATGCAGTGAGAAAAAGCTACTTACTGTAAATCAGTAGGATTGTCTGTTTTCCATGGCTTAACAAAGTAGCAGACTCAAACTATATGTTTCATACAAGCTCAGCTAATGGGTTAGATATATTGAATCCAATGATTGGTTGGTTTATTTACTTTTAGATTTATTGTATACCCCATATTAATTGTTTCATTTCAGATATACATAACAATGTAAATAACAATTTTGAGAACTTGGTTAGAGAGGGGGAGACTCCAAGTCACCAAGCAACCTTCCATTCATTAAGATATTTATCTATTTAGCATATGTCAATGTTAATTATCCAGGACACTACAGTGCTAATGTAGGATAGTAGTTTGGCTGCCTAAGACTGCTAGCCCTGTTTGGTTCATGCTTGCCTGTTTTCCAAGGTGCGCCACAGAGAGTGAGCTAGCTCTGCACCAGAAAGATGAGTGGCTTTCTTGCAGCCACTAGGGCCCTCTCATTCCACTGAACCTGGCTAACAAAAAGGCCAGCACCAGCAAAATTCTAACAATCCACACAAAGTGCTGGCTCATCTCCCCACTGAAGTGTACCTATTTGTCTATGTTTATAGAAAATGCTTTTGAACTGCTAGGTGGGCAGAAGCTGAGGTGAGTGATGGGAGCTTACTCTGCCAAGATGCTGGGACTAAAATGCTGGAGCAAAGACCATCTCCAGAATAATTAAACCACTGAGCCAACACTTCTCTTCATTAAGGAAGACCATTGCTCATAGTCCCCAATTGTAGTCTTATCTATAGCACCAAACTGGCAGTCATCTATTAAAAGAAGTATGACTTTGATTCCACTGTCTTTGGTGAATTTGATTTTTTCCCCTCCTTTACTATAATCCTTTTTTTGGCTCTATTCTATAGCTCTTGATTACTCTTCATTATGTTTGAATTCTATAAATATTCCAATTGAACAGAGTCCTGTTAATCATAAATAATTATCTATTAATTAATTTATTTTTCCAGGATGGCAAAACATCTGATCTAAAATATGAATAAATCTAATGTTCAGAGACATTTGTTAGAAAGAGTAACATGATGGGGTTTGCACATTCTTTTGTCAAGATGAAACTCTCAGGCTGGTCCATGAAATAAGGGTTAATTTATTTTTAATTAAGTTTATTTAATTAAGCTTCACCCTTTTTTAAATAATTGAATATCTAATGGAATTCAGAGCTGCAGGGAAGCAAATCATCATCACTGCATGTAATCCTTAATTGGAAATGATAGAACTCCACAAAATGAATCATTGTTGCAGAGGATAAGATCAGATGCTTTGTGGAACACTTCTTAGATCTAATATCAGGTGTATCACAACAAATAATCCCTGAAAGATTTGGTTACAGACACCTCCTCATTATTTCACAATTAGTAACAATGAAAAGTGTCTGGTAAGGACAGAGAATAATAATAAAGATGAGAAATCAAGCCAGGAACCAAATATAGTAATACAAATAGTAATACTGGTAATACAAATATTACTAGACAGTTTCTAGGTGAGATTGTAAGTTAAAATGATTATTTCATCTTTCAAAAGTGTCTCTATGTTTTTAACAATTTTGTAGCCGAATGACATTTCACTGGGATATTTTTGCTTCAAATTAATGCAAGGTATCAACTTTGGCAGCACTTTTTGAACTGGTGAGATCTCAAGCACAGGCTGAAATTACAGTTTGGAGATAATTGTTTTATGGGATAGAAAAATAAAATTAAATAATATGATGATGATTGAAAGGAATGGGATGGGATGGGATGGGATGGGAGAGAGGAAAGGAGAGAGAGAGAGGAGAAGAGAGGAGAGGGGGGTCTGGCTACTGGTTAAGATGCAAACAATATGAAGAGTGCTATATAGAGAAATTTTGTATTTCAATTTTCTGGCCAGATCTTACCAGTTTCTCAGTTTGATGAAAACAGAATTGAATAGAAATCAATTTCAATGAAGTTTGGGTGTTTCTGAATTTATTTAGTAATGAAATGGTTGAGGATGTGTCTGTATGTCTGAGTGTTTTCCATGTCCCATCAATGTTTTCAGTAGTCTGCTCAATTATACTTTAGCAAACATTCAAAATGACATGAGATTCTATGGAGTTAGTATACAGTCCCAATCATTTTCCGTATTTATGAATTTTCACATTTTTTTAAAAAAAAATAAGCCATACAAATGGATTGCCATTTGAGACCAGTTCCCAAAAATATTACCACAGTTTTCAAATTAATCCTCACTGCATCCAGACCAAAATAAATGAAGAAACTCTTTCCTTTTCCTGAGATGATTTGCAAGTCTAATACATTAACATTTATGCAACCTGTCATTCTGAACAATGGAGACCAGACTAAAGCTAAAGAAGATGCTATTTCATTCCCTTTTTTCTTTTTTTTTTGTAATTGTTGTTAGATGTCACAAAACTTTGGTATTGTATCTTCATGGAAAGAAGAGCTGCAGCAATTTTTCTGTGATGATCTTTCCCCAAAAATATTGCTTTTTAACAAAAATATTGCTTTTTATTGCCTGTCTTCTAGACTAATCAGACTTGATTAACAAGTGAGTCAATTTTACATCTTTAAAGGCTTGTCTTTTCTCCATCTTGTTCAGAGAAATATTTGCCAAGGGGACAGACAGAGATGATATACTGTAAGTGATTCATTTTTAAGCAAACTCTAGCAGCATATGTTAATTTTTCTTAAAGTTGTATAATCAACTTTACTGTGAGGAAACCACATACATTAATGCATTTCTTTTATTGTTTCATTGTAGCATTCTGTATTCTGAATAAGTTATTTCTCCTGGAAGCAAATTCACACACAATATTTTAAACAGTTTGTTTGTGTTTCAAGAAAAAAAAATGTTTTCAGAATCATGAGAAGTTATTTATCTTTCAAATAGTGATTTAATACTGAATAAATGAAGCACATGTTGATGATTTAAAAATGATTTTGGGTATGTGTGGGGGTAAGAGTAATGTGCTGTTTGTTTTAAAATTAAAATAAATACATAAGCAATTTTTATGTATTTATTTTTAAGACTGTTTCTCTTTTTTCACTGTGGAGGTTCACAGGATGTAGCCTTATATCAATTTACCCCATTAAAATTTATTGGTGGTTTCCTTAATTTTTCATAGCAATTACTATCATGTAGATTCCAGGCCACAGTTATTTCAGCTGATAATTGGTGGCTATAAATTCTGTAGTATTATTATTTCAGCTTTGGATAAAAACATTTGAAGATACTAAGGTCTGTTTTATGATCATTGGTAAGATAATTCACATGGGTTTTTCATTTACTGAAAGGCAGTATCTATGCAGTCCTGTCTATCTTGAAAATTGTAATTAGTTGGATCCAGTTATAACTTCACATCAGTTGGTGAAAAAAATAAGCAGTCACCAAAAGCTGCGGAGAAAATAACTTACGAGAGAATAAATACAATAAATAAGTACAAAATTTATGCTGCATAAAAATCTGTGTTTCTAGATTGGATACCTATCATGAACATATGAAACATATGAAACATATGATGTCAGGAGCATTCATTATAAAGATAACTATTTTAGGGAGATATCATTTTAATTCCATAGTGTATAACTCTCTTTTTACAACCCTGTAATCCTTTAACTTGGGGTGGAATCAGGATGACTGAGCGTTTACTGGCTGGATGCCTTTCCTGATGCCATGAAGAGTTCACAGCAGATATTTTTCTCTGTGGCCTAGAAGACAATCATCTTCTGCTATCTAGGATTGAACTCTTAACCTTCTGAGTGGGAGGCAAGAGTTTTCATCGCTAGGCAACCACACCACTCTTAATTCCAGAGGGTATGAACAAAAAAAATAACAAAATAAACACATATGACCATCTTCCAGTGTAGGTGGAAATATATGGCTAGGTATTTAGACATGGAACAATGGCTGAACTAGGCTAACATGATTAGAACAGCTTTTTCATGGAAGAATTGCTAACACAATGCCTGAAACTAATGAAAGGTTTAAAACAAGACCATACATCAAGATAATGCTTCCTATTCTATCTCTTAGGCAAATAGGGTCCATTAGAACAGAAGATGAGCTTTTTTTCATTCATTCATTCATTCATTAAAAAAAATCTTAACATTTAATAATATGTTTGAGAAGAGCATTAAAAGAAGTTCCAGTCTAGTTTGCTTTATCTCTGTTGTAGGATTAATTACTGATTGGGAATTATTTGTTCATAGAAATAATCACCAAGACGAGAAAGATTATATCTATAGTACTCCCTTCTCTCCAACATTCTCTAATCCTCACACCCAATGCTCCTGGTATTACTGTTTTTGTTTTTAACAACATTAGCAATTGTGCTAATTACACAATTAAAATAAACTCTCTTATTTGGCCCAAATGTAGCAATAGCCTGTAATCTGTCATAATGCATATTGCTGTACCTAGATATTCTTGTCCCCTCCAATTTCAGTCCATTCTTTTTTAAAGGAGATTTTTTATATATATTCCATTTGAAATATAAAATTTATATGAAGGAGATCATACCATCTAAATCCCATTTTAGACGATCTTGAATAAATACCAAGACAGAAAGAAAAAACCCCAAAAGGGTCCAATTTAGTTGCTTACCATATTTATCTTTCACACATCATTTCACCACAAAAAAGAGCAAATGTTTTAATTAAATGTTTAATTAAAATGAGACAAAAAACTAATTAGGACTGGAAAATAAAATTTCAGAATAGAATTAAAATGTCATGTAAAATAATTGGCTAATTAAAGTAGAACTGATTAATTTGTAACTACTTCTGATTGGTAGTGAGAGGGGGGAAATCGTTATCTAAAGGATCTGATAATCTTGATCCTAGTGTTTAACTTACAAATGCAATTATGTTTGTGAAAAAAAAATAACATCAATCCTTTTTGCAGAAAAAAAAATGTCAAGCACTAGGTTTTTCCGAGAGTTTGCATAAAGCTTTCTTTTCTAACTATGAATATTCTCCGTATTCAGTTTGTGTAAAGCAGTTTCAGTTTGAATTATTGCTTTGTTCAGAAGATCAGGCCTACCCACTCAATTTGATGCTTCAGTTTAGAATTTTAAATGGGATTGATTTGATTTGAAAACTCAACTTCATTTAAAAAATACTTTTGAATCAGATATGGATACAATCTTTGAATTAAAGAGCTTTGTGATAGAACAGTGTGGTTCTTCAGATTCAAAGGAGAAAATATCTTCTGGAGCATAGCTGGAACCCATACAGCACCAACTCTTTTAACCAAAAGCTGCTTTAATTAAATATCATATTATATCTATTAAAGGCAGTTTCTCAATCTTGGGGGAAAAAAGAGCTAATCTAAGGAGATGCTGAAAGGTGGAAAAAAAAAAAAACAGCAACCCTGAACATTCTGAAGCATTCATTCCCTTCTAAATCAAAGTCAATGCCAGCTATTTTTTATTTATTTAATTTGATGTAACTAAATTGGTTCCTTGGTATAACCTTTGCCACCTCTGAAGCAAACACTGCTACCAAAGCAAAGGATTATCTCCACTCGAAAGTTGTATATGGAAATCTACTAATTCTGGCATGGCAGGGCAGATTGAGTTTAGTTTAGTTTAGTTTAGTTTAGTTTAGTTTAGTTTAGTTTAGTTTAGTTTAGTTTAGTTTAGTTTAGTTTAGTTTAGCTTAGTTTAGTTTAGTTTAGCTTAGCTTAGCTTAGCTTAGCTTAGCTTAGCTTAGCTTAGCTTAGCTTGGTTTTTAGCTTAGCTTAATTTAGCTTAGTTAGCTTAATTTAGCTCAGCTCAGCACAGTTAGCACAATTTAGCTTGGCATGGCTTGGTTTTTAAGTTAGGGAACCTGCCTTGGTCATTCATTCTTGTGTGGAATGCCTTTGTCCTGCTTCTTTTAGTACACTGGCAAGTTTTATTTGATCAGTAACAAGTGCTGCACTACAGGTTTTCTTTTTGCCATCACACCTTCATTTAGTGTAATTTTAATATACACATTACCCTAAAAATCCAAATACACAATTGAAGAAGGCAAACAATACAATAAATCTTTGATACAGATGGATTTATTGTTCAAATGTAACCAAACATTCTTCTCACCTCCCTTGTTCTCTGCACCTTATCCAGGCACCCAGCTTTAGTATCTGCTCATTCAAGTTGTAATGTATTTTGGTTCAAAATTCATTTGGATGGCCATCAGAGACTATATTTATATGGAAAGTCCACATGATTTTATTTTATTTGATAGTGCTAGCTTATGAACTACAAAATGGAAATTGGACAGCTGAACAAATGCTTTTTCCAGGTATCACCCAAGTTTGCCACACCTTTTCTTTCTCTCTATTTGGATTTTTTTTCCTTTTCTGAAAAAAGACTAAAGACCTCTTTTAATGTGTTACCTCCACATTTTGCCCATAGAGGCATGAATCTAGTAAAATCATTCTCTGTTACCCAATAATTTAAAAATTATATAAGTTACATTTGCATGCAAGTCATTTAAGATGTGTATAGATATTCATATTTTTTTAAAAAAATCACTTTTTACAGCTTAACCTTAAAAAAAAACTTTTAAACTCCCCTTTAAAAAAGTTCTCATTAAAATAAATGCTTTCACATCTTTCTAAATTGTAACAAGTTCTAGTTCTAACAGCAAGCAATTCCATGACTGGAGACCCTTGTAGAAAGGAAAAAAATTAGTAGTGCCTTACAAAAGTGTATTTTTTTAAAAAAAATATTTATAACCCATCTTCTTTTCATAATTAAAGAAAGTGTGTATCGAAGCAATAAAAAAATAAAACACTGACATAAATATAGCACAGCACAAAATGAAAAAGCATTTATTGTAAAAATGAAAACTATTAAGGGTACATAAGACCTCCATGGTTATTTTTATGCTCCATATGTCCAACTTAAAACAACAATGATCAACCAAACAAATCTTTGAAGATTTACAGAATGGCAGCTTGAGCATTCTACAGATTTCACGGATAAGGCATTACAGAAAAAGTTTGCTTCTCCACCCAGTCCTTCATAATCCTTGTAGGGAAGAACTGAATTATTCCCACTTGGTCCACTTAGATCAGACATGTTAAACTCACAATGTCATGTGACGTCGCACAATGTATCGACGCGGTTTTGCCATCGTCGGCAATGGGGTGGGCGTGGCTTCCGGTTGATGCATCCGGCCCACTGGCCGGCAGTTTGACACCCCTGACTTAGATGAACACTATAGCTAGATTTTTTTTGAATTTTTGAAAATATTTCAAGTACCCTGGAGCTAAGCCACGTAGCAAGTCTGGCATCTTCAACTGTATTCAGAACTATATTGGCAGTCAATTCAAAACCTGCAATATTACCATATTGCTGTTAGATTGTTCAAGCAGCACTTTCTGCAACATTCAAGGGGCTGCCCTTTACACCAACTGATGTTGTTGCCACTATGTTCTCCTGGTCTGATGTTAAGGTCTCATGAGACTTATAAAATCTGCCTCAGTGGGGACAGTACTCATGTAGGTAGCATAAAAAACATCTTACTAACAATATGGGTGTTTATAATAAACTCTTGAATTAACTCCCAAAAGCAATGTAGTATTTCAAAACAGATATGATGTATGACCTTTTAGAAACATTACTCTGTATGGACACTACTGCATTCTATGCAAGCTGTAGTTAATAGACTTTCTTCAAGAACCCCTGTAAAATAGCACATCACAGTTATCCAGCCTTGAAGTGATTATCCTCACTCACAAAATGTTTGTCCTTATTTCATTTTCCCTTCTCCTTCCCAGGTTAGGAAGAACTTTGGGTAGAAATGTACCAGTTTTTGAGATTACATTTATCAGAATCTTAATTATAATTATTGAATTGTGGAGGGAGTCAGCACCCCCATCCCTGAGAATGAATATTTTGGAGAATATTAAGAAAAGGCAGGATAGAATATTTCCCCTAGAGGAGAAATGGAGAAAATTTTTAAAGGCATGAAACAGCCACCAGTCTTCCTGCTTCAAGCAGAGGCTAATCTTTAGAAATACAAATTCAGAAAGACTGGGGCACACTATTCACAAGCAAAATGCCTTCAGCCCCCACAGCTGATGGGTTTAAGAATTTACATTACCCCGCCCACCTCCAAGGACAGGACATACCTCCCTGCCACAATGAGAGGCAACAATAATTAGAATACCCAAAGGGCACACTCAAGGATAGGTCAAAGTACACTGCACAGGAACAGAGACCTCAAATATAAAGCCCAAAGAAGGTATAAAAACCCACCCACTTCAACTCTATTTTGTCAGCTGTCCCAGAACTGTATGCTGTTGTTGGTTCTGCTCATCAATAAACAGACCTTCGTTCCTAAGCAGCCTCCATTTTATTCTCAGCTTGGAACTGGACCTGGTTTTTCTTTCAACATTGTTTAAAAGTTGTTTCAAAACTGGATAATTATTACTTTTTTACTAAATAAAGGCAATTGGTTTCTGGATTCTGGATTCTCCAAATGTGGCACATTTCTTTGCAAATGAAATCAACATGAGTTTGCTAACAACCAAGTGGTAAACTAAAGATATAAAAAAAGAGATCCCAATCTTAACAGCAGCTGTGTCAATACTATAATATATTATGAAAAATAACTTGATGCAATCTGAAAATTAAGTTTTAAGCCTGTGCTGCTCTAACACCATAATAAAGATTAGGTTTTGAGCCAACTATCTGATTTTTAACATAGATTTTAAACATGAGAAGCTGTCTGCATGAATTTAAAGCATTTGGCCATTTGGGTTAAATAATTTCATAAACATTATCCAATTATATTCTTTCAATTAAATGAGAGAATTGCATTGGTACTAATTAGCAACTTTTGATAATGGAACATTGTTGTTGCAGATTGATTTATAGTAGCTAAACAAAGATGCATTCTGCTGAGTCCTTGATGCTCTCTGAGGTTGTTTGCTTGCAGACTTTCATTACCTAACTAGGTAACATCACCACCTCAGAGAGAACCAAGGATTTCACAGTTCATCCTCACTGTGCACCTCACTAATATGCACTTTTTGATAACAGTGCAATAAAGAACAGTGTGTACTAAATGTATTTCCTAGTTTTCAAAGAATTTTCCATGTTGTGATATATGTTTCTCAATTTCCTACTTCTCCTATCTTAATACCCATGCATGGTTGTGGTTGATTAATTGATTAATCATTACTCAGCCATAGATTTGATCTCTAAAGGGAGTTTAATATTCAGCATAAATTATTCACACAGCTGAGAAGCAGTAAGGGTGAGATTTAGAAACAGCAGCAATATGTATTTTAAAAACCTTAAAAAGAAGAGGCTCAGTTTTTCTTTTGGTTTTAAAAATAACCCAATGACCACCTCATAGCACAGTTCAGTTTAAATAAACCTGGGTTTTGGGATCAAAATAAACTGGTTTGCTCACTTACTTATTGATTTGGTGACTCGTCTTAAATACAAATTCAGTTCAGTTTAATAAAGAGTAACCAAGTAGCTAAGAATCACTTAGGCAAGAAAAACCAAATGTATAACATAGGGCAGTGATGGCAAACCTTTTAGAGACCGGGTGCCCAAACCGCAACCCAAAACCCATTTATTTATCACAAAGTGCCAGGGCTGCATCAGCATTGTGTGCTTTCGGAGGGGCAGGGAGGCACCTCAGGGGGGGCAGGGAGGTGCCTCGGGGGTGCAAAAATGGGCCACCATGCTGCAAGGCACAAAAACAGCTGCTGCCGCACTGCGGGGTGCAAATACAAGGCACTGCATCATGCAAGAACAGGGCAGGCCTAGTGAATATCACGCGGGCACTAGCCCCACCCCATTTGCAGTGCAAAATGCTCCCCCCTCCCTTTTCTTCCAGTTGGTGAGCTCTGCTCTACCACCTCTACTTGAGCTTGTTAGTCGGCTGCTTCGCTTCCTTTGTGCAGGGTGGGGCTCCTGCTCCAGGTGGCGGTGGCGGCCTGATGGACCTGCTGCTGGCAGTGGTGTGGGTGCCAACAGAGAGGGCTCTGAGTGCCACCTCTGGCATGCGTGCCATAGGTTCACCACCACTGGTATAGGGGGTGCCTTGCTCAATAGTAGTAATTGTGAGAGGGATCTCGGAATCCTAGTGGACAATCACTTAACTATGAGCCAGCAGTGTGCTGCAGCTGCCAAAAAAGCCAACATGGTGCTGGGCTGCATTAACAGAGGGATAGAATCAAGATCACATGAAGTATTAATACCACTTTATAATGCCTTGGTAAGGCCACACTTGGAATACTGCATCCAGTTTTGATCACCACAATGTAAGAAAGATGCTGAGACTCTAGAAAGAGTACAGAGAAGAGCAACAAAGATGATTAGGGGACTGGAGGCTAAAACATATAAGGAACGGCTGCTAGAATTGGGTATGTCTAGTTTAATGAAGAGAAGGACAAGGGGGGACATGATAGCAGTCTTCCAGTATCTCAGGGGCTGCCACAAAGAAGAGGGAGTCAAGCTATTCTCCAAAGCGCTTGAAGGCAGGACAAGAAGCAACGGATGGAAACTAATCAAGGAGAGAAGCAACCTAGAACTAAGGAGAAACTTCCTGACAGTTAGAATAATTAGCCAGTGGAACAACCTGCCTCCAGAAGTGGTGAATGCTCCAACAGTGGAAGTTTTTAAGAAGAGACTGGACAGCCATTTGTCCGAAATGGTATAGGGTTTCCTGCCTGAGCAAGGGGTTGGACTCGATAACCTCCAAAGTCCCTTTCAACTTTATTATTACTATTATTATTACTATTACTATTATTATTACTATTACTATTATTATTACTATTATTATTACTATTATTATTATTATTGGTGTAGAAGTCTAATGAATGAATGAATGAATGAGAAAACAAACCAAATAACTGTGTAACAATGTCATAAAAATGAACAGACCTATATTGGACACCTGAGGGAAAAAAAAGAATTGGACCCCCAGATCTCAGGGATATATAGCAGGGGCTAAAACAGAAATCATAGACCAGCCCTCCTGAAGTTGCTTTTTCACAAGGCAATGGGACTTTCTTGTTTTTCTTTGAAGATGTTTCACTTCTCATCCAAGAAGCTTCTTCAGTTCTGACTGGATGGTGGGGCCGAAGAAGTTTCTTGGATGAAAAGTGAAATGTCTTCAAAGAAAAACAAAAAAGTCCAGTTGCCTCATGAAAAAGCATCTTTGGGATAACTATGACCTGGATGACTGAAAATCTCCACAGCTCAGTCCCACAAGATGGTGCTGTGTGTTACAGAGGACCTGTCAGATCTAGTGGAACAGGCAGAAAACCTCTGCTTTGCTTAAACAGAGACTGTACTTATTTACTTACAAATATTTTGTCCCATCTCTATCTCTGAAACACAACAGTTACTTGATGTAGTATTTTTAGCTGAAAAAAAATAGGTGGGCTTGGATCTGGGCTGCCCCAGTCCTCAGCCCACATTTTAATTGCCATACTGACTCTGTTTAAGTAACATTATTGTTTGTAGTAGTAGATACTTCACACTTTGGCCTTCAATAGGGAGTCAATTTAAAAATGATCTGTAGGTACCCTAGCTACTGCCTCATGACAGATTTTATATAAAGGTAAGGTAGAGTAATTCATTTCAAAAAAACCATTAGTCAGTTTTGGCACAACAGTAGAACCTTGGAGAATAAATTTCCAACCCAGGGTGAAAGGTTGGAAGGTCTGTGTAATATATTGTGCAAAAAAAACCAACCCCAAAACAAAAATGAGTTGATGAATGCTATGGTTCATTCTCAAACTTATTTAGTTCCAGAAATAGCAATTACTTTTTTAAGTTTTATGCTGCTAAATATTTCTTTATGCATACTTCTTTATTTGTTCATCAGTTTTCTCTCATCTGCCTATTCAACAAAAATAGGTAGCTGGGAGATACAGTATATGTTATAAAATTTCCTTCTCGCCCTTATGAGCGGTAGATTGTCTTCCTCCGTCTCAGAGGGAATTTGAGGGTTCTGCATAGTATCTTAGGTGTTCCTAGGACTGCACTTTTTTTGACAGAGACTCCTGGGAACTGTTAGAGCCATTCTCCCAGCTTAGGAGTTAATGTCCCAAGTGCTCTCACCACCATTGACCACTTTGGCCTTTACTTTCCACATCCTCTCCAGTTTTTCCTTCAGATCTTTACTTTCCCAAACTCCTTCTGATGTTGCTGTCACTTGGCACCACAACATCTATCACCATTGGTATCTTCTGGTCTTTGTTTACCACCATACTGTCTCATTGATTGGCTGTTTCTCTGGATCTAGAGAATGCCACAGAATCGTAGCTTTATTATTCTCCACAACCTTCTGTGAGATCTCCTGTCTGTAATCTGTACTCCCATATTCTATGCAGATGTTCCTGTACATACAGTTACTTGATTGTGCCATTCAGTGTATGCTGTTCCCCTCTGTATCTTACACCCTGCTACTATTATTGGACCTCTGAGACTTGGGGTAGAAACTTCCATACATTGTGAGGAACTTCCAGATCTTCACATTAGCAGCTTCCATGTCTTTGTTTGGCCAGGCAAAATATCTGATGATTAGTAGGGCATACAGGTTAATGGCCTGGATCTTGGTTTTTTTCCCCCATTTAACTGGCTCTTTAGTACCTGTCTGATCCTTTGGTGATACTTGAATGTTGCTTCTTCCTTGCCTCCTCATTGTGATTCCCATATGATTGTGGGATACCAAGGCATTTGCAACTGGCCTGTATGTCTGCTATATCAGCCTCAGGTAATTTCACCTCATCTGTCTTACTTTCCCTCTCTTGACTACTATTCAAACATACCTTTGTTGTCCAAATGACATAGATTCATGTTAGGTTGATGTTTCATTCACTACTAGCATACAACTTCATGTCATTCATATGTAGGAGGTGACTGATTCATATGCAGGAGTTTCTTCTGTTGGAACTTGTAACCATAGTCAATCCTTCTGAATATCTGGCTGAGAGGATTAAAGCCTATGCAGAACAGAAGTAAAGACAGTGCACCACCTTGGTATGGCCAGATGTTGTCTTCCTCAGTCCCATTGAGTTCTTGAGGAAGGTCTTTGGTATCCTATATACTTATAGCCCCAGACATTCACAGATGCACGTTTGTGGCATTAAGTCATAGGCTTTCCTATAGTCAATCCAGTCTGTACTCTTCTCTATTTCTCTATCATCTCTATCTCTATCTCTATCTCTATCTCTATCTCTATCTCTATCTCTATCTCTATCTCTATCTCTGTCTCTGTCTCTGTCTCTGTCTCTGTCTCTGTCTCTGTCTCTGTCTCTGTCTCCGTCTCCGTCTCCGTCTCCGTCTCCGTCTCCGTCTCCGTCTCCGTCTCTGTCTCTGTCTCTGTCCCTGTCCCTGTCCCTGTCCCTGTCCCTGTCTCTGTCTCTGTCTCTGTCTCTGTCTCTGTCTCTGTCTCTATCAATCACTATCTATATCTCTATCATCTCTGTCTCTATTTCTCTAATTTGTCTGTCTGTCAGTCTATTTGTTTCTCTCTTTCTCTCCTCTATCTATGTAAAATTTAAATTAATATATTTCACTGCACTATTTTTTCCATACTTTATAAATAATCACCAATTACAAACATTTTTCATTTTTTTAATTGTGAAGCAGCAAATAATAAAAGTTTGTAGTAACAATTCAATTCTTTTCCATTCCAATTTATCCTTTCAACTGAAAAGAAACAAACTCATTGTCATGTCTTGCCTTACCCCTGAAACTCATCCTTTAGCCTCAAGCTAAATTAAGGGTGGTTGAGTTCCTGAAAGATAAGATAAATATGTATTTATTTTTAATGTAATGGTTTGCTAGCAAACATTTCATTACCCAACTAAGTAATGTCACTAATTCAACCTTGGGCTACGTATTTTCTCTTCTCTTCTCTTCTGCCGTGAGATTTTGAAACAAGCTTATATGTCAATATTCTCCTTTTCTCTTCACAGGTTTCTAGTTTTCACTCTCCTTCTCCAATTAATTCATTACATTTTAAAGAGCATTTATTGAGAAATGCTCTGTTGCGTGTCTGGAAAAAGTTTTATTATAAGTTAAATGGAAAAATTCCTTTATGGACAGTTCCCAGGCATGCAATAGAGAGTATAAATAGACAACAAATTCAAGATGTGGTGCCCTATGAGAAGCTCTTAACTAAAGAAGGGAACAGTTTAGTATTGAAATCACTAAATAGGTTAAGGGAAGAAGGAATAGCTCATAACTGGTATTCACATGTACAACTTCAGACTAGACGGCAAAAAGATGTTAAGATGGGTTTTTCCTTAAAGGATGATAAATTAATTAAACAAGTTAGAGATCAAAGAACTATGCATATTAAAAGATTATATGACGCATTAATCGAAATTGATTCTGGAACTGAATTAGTTAAAGATTGCATGATTAAGTGGGAACATAATTTTGGACAACCAATTATGATGGAAACATGGAAAAGGATATGGGTGAAAAATGTAAAATTTACACAAGCACAGCACTTAAGAGAAAATTTTTATAAAATGTTTTATAGATGGCATTTAGACCCGAAAAAATTATCACTTATGTACTCAGATGTGCAACCCAAGTGTTGGAGTGAATCGATGGACGCTACTTATTTTCATATTTGGTGGACTTGTAAAAAAATCAAGGCTTTTTGGATAAAAATATGGTGGATTCTTCAGAATATATTGAAAAAGCGTATTGAATTTTCACCACAGTTATTTTTGCTTGGCATCACAAAAGACTGTACCACCATAGAGACTAAGTTGATTTTGAACTTGATTACTGCAGCAAGACTATTGGTGGGACAATATTGGAAGACGTCTGAATTACCATCTATTGAAGAATGGACATTAAAAGTTATAAATATGGCAGAAATGGCTAAGATATCCGCATATTTGAAGAACCACTCAAATGAAAAATTTATGATGGACTGGAAAAAATGGATAGATTATATACAAAAGAAATATCAACTGAAGAAATTACATTTGGTATATAGTTAAATAGTTATATAATATGTAGTTTAGTGGGGTTCCTTGCGTTCCTACCCTGTATTCACTCTGGGAAGTCGGGGGGGAGGTGGGAGGGTGTTTATAATTGGTATACTATGTTTTCTCAACTGTAATCGGGGTTGATACAAGAATATGTAACTATAGGTATTAAGGGGTTGCTCGGGTGGCCTCTGGGCACCACATCGGATGGAAAGAGGAAGGAGGAGTGAAGGTAGAAGTAAGTAGGAAGATGGTAAGAGGGAGAAGAGAGGGGATAGAGGTGGGTGGAGTAGAGAAAGGAGAGAGGAAGGTAGGTAGATAGAGGGTAAGAGGAGGGGGAAAGGTTAGGGTTAGGGGGATGTGGTGGGGGGGTACCGAGCAGTCATACTGATTGTTTGGCAAATGTGCTATATGATTGTTTTCAGTTGAGTTATTATTTCTGTTTTCTTTGTAATCTCTTAAAATCCAATAAAAAAAAAGGAAAATAAAAAGGATAAAAATAATTTTAGATAATTTCTAGTGGTAATATTTTGGGTTTGCTTTTTCCTCCTATTTTTGTTTTAAATCTCAGTTTCTCACTGTCATATTTATGAAGAGTATTTCTAATTTTGATCAAACATTATATATATATATATATATATATATATATATATATATATATATATATATATATATATATATATATATATATATATATATATATATATATAAATAATATTTTGTCCTGATGACTTTTTCCAACCCTCAGGTACAAATTGACTTAAACTGAAAGCAATGTTTACCATTGATGTTTGTTATATTCTTTTTGGATTAGTTTCTGGTTTTGACACTATTAAATATCTATACAGTAAGTTAAGGCATTCTCTTGTTTGTTTTGTCCTGATGGTAAATAATCAAGCAGTTGAGAGTATTGAAAGGCACAACTTTTGAAGGCTTGGTGCATTCATCTTTAGGTCCTTCCTTGGTCTTTTGAACAATGGGTAGTCAAGGAAGCAGAGATGAAATCATCTAAGTATGTGTCTGTGTTAACCCTTCAAGAGATATGACAATCTCCACATTTCAAGCAGAACCTTTAAAATAGTTTGCTCAGCAGTAATGAATGGCATTTGATACCAGACATTGGTTTTAGGTTTTCAAGGTGTAGAAGACAGATGGGGTTGGTATGTTGTAGAAGTCTTTACGCATATAAAGTATTGATCCATTTATGAGCATAGAAAATAGAATAACAGACCTTGGAGGTCAATAGCAAAGCAACAACTACATAGAAAAGAGAATTCTCTTTACATTGGGGTAAATCCTATAGAATTAAATAAACCTTGATTTTGATAGCTCAGGTTGTAGTTCAGGATTATTATTTTAGATATCATATCATCATCTACTATCACCAATTTCTATGCTGTCTCCATGACAGATTCTAGTTAATGTCCTAGAAGATAATATCCCATTTCACTAATTACAATTAAACAAAATACTTACTAATAGTTTTCTTTTTATCTTGTTTTATCTTTAACTTGTTTTGTATTGCTTTTAGTAAACTATTAAATTCTTAGAAACAATGTAATGCAGTATTCAGAGAGAATGTGGATTAAGGGTCAGATTAGAATTACTGGGTCTCACATTCAATTGGTTTGCTGCAATTCAGAGGCTAGTTTCAGTGTTATCTGTGAATGTATGCAGTGACCGAAACACAGGACTATGCAGATTCAATTGGACTGGAAATATCAAAAACATTCAGAATGAAAAGCCAAAAGTAAAGGAAACAATTCTCATCTACATGACTAGCAAAGTCGATTGACCTTGAAACATTTTTGTCAAAAGGAGTGTTGTATTTTAATTATTGTATACTGATCTCTCTGTGCTCCTTCATTTGAGTGCATCCTTCTTTTCTGGAGCTTTGCCTATAGTACTTAAACAAGGGCCATTGGTTTCACCTTCCCACATAATGCACTCATGCTGAGCTGTGAAACCACCCAGCAGAGATTCGTAGTCTCACCCGCCTTCCAGAGAGCTTAACAGGAAACATCAAAAGGATTTTCTAACCTTGTGGCTATAGCATGTCTCAGCTTTCTAGCAGTAGCAAGATAGCAAAACACAAATAAAACAAAAGCTTGAATCACTGATTTAATCCAACTCCGTAAAGAATACAGTTGAACAAATTCTGTGTATTTCTTTACATTTAATTCCTTCTGGAAATGTCTTCTTCTAAAAGCATATACATTGAAAGCAAAAGTCCATGTATGAGGTGTTGCAAAGATAAAAATTAATTCTTACTCTCTTTAAATGGAAAATGAGTCAAAGCAATTGCAGAGTACATATTTGATGAATTAATTACAGAGTCTGATGTATGATTTGTTGGCTCTCTCTAAGACAGCAGTTCTCAATCTTTTTCAGGTTGAGACCCCACTTGTGCCGCCCATGTGCGGCGCGACCCTGACCCGCGGCACGCACACACGGCGCGACGGGCCGACCCGCGAATGCGTGTGCGACGGGCCAATCCATGCATGTGTGTCGCACGACGGGCCGATTCGCGCATGTGCGCGCGATGGGCCGATCCGCGCATGCACGGCGGGCCAATCCACGCATGCGCGGTGCACCGATCCGCACAGGCGTGGTGCGACGGACCGATCCATGCATGCGCAGTGCGCGCGTGCTGAACTGCGCATGCACAGCATGCGTGCGACGGGGCGAACCGTGCATGCATGGCGCGCGCACGACGGGCAAAAAAAATGGTGGACCGCGGTGTCCAGCGACCCCCGCGAAACGGTCGTTCGACCCCAAATGGGGTCGCGACCCATAGGTTGAGAACTGCTGCTCTAAGAGCTTGAATGCAAAACGTGTGTTGGCTATGCCTATCTGCAAATTATTTGGGTCAGTATAAATCAGAAAGAAGTATTTGCTATCAGAACTATCAAACAGAGCAAGTTATGGTTTATGGTCTGCTGGATGGATTAATGGTTTGTTAGGGGGATCCATGTCATGAAAGATTTATATGGACTTGGAATCAGTACCATACAACCTCATGATGATGTCTGTGGTTTCTGACAAATTGCTGTGGAGATGGGATGGCGTGGGAATTCCAAACCACTGGAAATTTTTGCTTCCCTATTTTCTACTACCCAAACTTAGAGGTTTCCAGCAGCTTTAACAGTAAGCTTATATTTGGAGTCTGTTTCACAATTCCTGTAGAAAAAAACTGACAAAAAAGTGTGTATCGATATTCTCAGTCATCCAGGTCATGATTGTCTCAAAGGTACTTTTTCAAAGTCAGAACTGAAGGAGCTTGCTAGATGAGAAGCAAAATGTCTTCGAGGAAAAACAAAGTCCAGTTGTCTTATTTAAGTTGTGTACATTGAACCCTTGCCCCACTCTATCTCACAACCTTTGTGTGCAGGCAAGCTAAACACAAGCCAAACAAACAAACTTGACTTTATCCTACAACCTTGGCTCCATATTACTTATTTAAATGCAAAGGTCTTCAAAATATTTGTATTAAATATGCAGTTTTTGGTATATATTGCTAAGAAGAGTACAGTAGACTTTGAATTACAATGAACTCCAGGGATTAATAAGGTTCCCATCTAGACAATTTGAATCAAGTGATTCTACAGTTGATGATTCTTCTTTATGAAAAAGAATACTACTATTTCAAAATATATTTATTTTTAAGGATGGTGAAAAGTATAACAATACCCAGATTACAACCTTTGCCAAAAGGAATAGCCTTTCCTTTCTAGATCCCATTTTGTTTAAGTGGACCCCATAGTTACATCAATTGATGTATCCTTGGAAAGTTTTAAAAGTTTAATATCATGATCCCATATGTTATGACCTGTGGTCACAGCAATATATCTGTTTACTTACTTGGTATCATGGTTGTATAGCTGCCTTGAATGTTCAATTTCTTCCTCATGCTCTGGAATTTCATCTTTCAAACGTTGTACAAATATATATGGTTTCAAGTGTCTGGACAGACACCTATGCATTATAAGAAACACATTACAGTCCAACTGTCAACAGACTGGAATATGTACAGCATGAGAATTTGAAGCAGAAGGTTATACAACAATGAAATGTGTATTGTCACCTATGTATTTATTGTTATGGTTTGTAACAAGGAAGTACATTTATGATAAATGAATGGATATTCCGTAAATGCTGCATTTGTCCTTGCCAACATTGCTTTAGGCTTTGTAGCTTTATGAAGAAATATTGAATTTTCTTTAAGTGTTGATGTTAGGGAAGGTGATAAAGCCAAATAAGTAATCAAGTAATCAGCACCAATATAAAACTTTGTATCAAGCTAAAAATACACTGTGATCTATAAATTGTGTTCTATAATGATCAGGATATTGATTAAGGAAGTGGCATTTGAAGTCATTTGGACTAACCTTAAAACTGCAGTTCTTAATTATATTGCTCTAGTGGTTAAAAGAACTGGATTTAAAACTGGACGAGTGTAAATTTGGTCCTACCTTAGGCAGAAAAGCCAGCTGGTGACTTTGGGACAGTTACTTGCTCTCAGCCTGGACAAAATATATTGGAAAACAAGTTCCAAAAATATTGCCAATACAACAGCAAATATTTGTTCTCAGGTCAGCAGGAATAAGGGTTGACTCAATGGACCATAACAAGAACAACAAAGCAATATAGTGCTTTTGGGCATTATTCTATACCTCTAAGGGAATCTGCTCAGCTCTAATTTTTAGAAACTTATTATAGGTTGAACTATTGCTTTCACACCACTGGAAATTTCCATTTTAAACTCAAACACTAGAAAGTCAGGTTTCAGCTTGTAATATCAAATTTATTAATAAAAATATCTATTTTATAAATAAAATAAAATTTTATTTCATAAAAATGTTTATAAAAATCCGCAGAAGTTCACATAACCTCTTAGAAAATATGAATAGAGCAGCGGTTCTCAACCTGTGGGTTGCAACCCTTTTGGGGGTCGAACGACTCTTTCACAGGGGTCGCCTAACACCATCGGAAAACACATATTTCTGATGGTCTTAGGAACCGAGACACTGCTCTCTCTGTTGCAGCCTCACTCTCTTCCATCTTCTTTTTCTTCCCACCCCCCCTGCGAGCTTGCAATACCCCTCAGGGCCTCACGTCGCCTCCCGGAGGACTCAGCTGTTCGGCTGCCAGAAATTGGAGCCGCTCAGCTGTTGGTCGGGATACCTGCGTTGTCCTAGACCCCTCCCCTGCCCTTTCATGTCGAGCCCGTGGGGGCTTTACAGGGAGAGAGGGAGGGAAGGAGGAAGGGATTCCTCCTCCTCTCCTAGGGTTCAAAGCAGGATCAGCTTCCCAAGGGCAATCCCAATTCCTGTGTTTCTGCCGTACCTCCTTGGCGCTCCTGGGAATGGGGAGGGCGGAAGAAAGCTTGGCTAGGCTGGGCAAAGAAAAGCCACTGAGCCATGAGCTAAGATCGCAGGTAGGCTGGGGAAGGGGGTAAAGAAGAGGAAGGGGATTGGGAGAGAGGAAACACTAAGCTTGTCCTCGCCTCTCCCAAGAACCTCCTGCGCCACCTAACAGGAACCTCACCTGGTTTCAGATTTACACCGCAAAAGTTTTTCTTGCACAGAGGAGAGAGGAAAAACAATTGCAGAACACTCGGGAATCCCTTGCAAGGTGCCATGTACCTTGGTGCTTATTTCCTAATACCTTCCCCACCCCCGTGTTTTCTGCTCCACCCCAAATTCACCTCCCTTCCACTTTCCCATCTATGGTCTTAATACAGCCCTCAGTCTGTCTCCCTTTCAACACCCCCTAAAGTTCTTCACTCAGGCAGGCTTCCAGAATTCGGCTGGAAGGATGCAGGTAATCCCTCCCCCCTGTCCTGTCACCTCCCACGGCACCGCGCCTCCATGTCTCAAGCCTCCGTGGCACAGAACTGCTGGCGTTGTGCTTGGGTGGAAGATTTTTTCTTTTGCAGATGGGGCGGGTGGGCCCAACATTGACGGGCAGGCAGGACCCCGCCTGCCAAGCCGCCACCTCCCCATCACCCTCCATGCCTGCCGGCTCCGTTGCCAGACCTTCCATCTGACCGGCGCAGGTCCGGAGGTCGCCAGCTGAAGGGTGCAGGAGTTCGGTGCTCCGCCGCCTCCCCTTCGCCTTCTGCACTGGCCAAAGCGTTGCCGGACATTCCAGCTGATGGGTGCAGGTCCAGAGGTCGCCAGCTGATGGGCTCAGGAGGTCGGCGCTCCGCCGCCTCCCCTTCGCCCTCTGCACTGGCCAAGCTTTGCCGGACGTTCCAGCTGATGGGCACAGATCTGGAGGTTGCCAGCTGATGGGCGCAGGAGGTCAGCACCGCAGTGGCCTCCCAGCCACCTGCTTCTTCGGCTGAAGCAGTTGCTAGGGCTTGCATGCCCACCACGCCCCATCTGTAAAAGAAAAAGTCTTCCACTCAAGCATAACTTTTAAGGATTTTAGGGATCTTTGAGAGGGAGAGAGAAATAGAGAGAGGGAGGGAAAGAGAACTAGAAAGAGGGAGAGAGAGAAAGAGGGAGAGAGAAGAGAGGGAGACAGAGGGAGAGAGTGAGGGAAAGAGAGGAAGAGAAAGAGTGAGAAAGGGAGACAGAGAGAGAAAGAAAGGGAGAAAGACGGAGAGAGAAAGAGAGACAGGGAGAGAGAAAGGGACAGAGGGAAAGAGAAAGGGAGAGATAGAGAAAGAAAGGGAGAGAGGGAAAGAGAAAGGGAGAGACAGAGAAAGAGAGGGAGAGAGAGAAAGAAAGAGGGAGAGAGATTAAATTAGTAACATGGTTGTTCAGTGAATCTGGTTTCCCCACTAACTTTGCTTGTCACAAGGTTGCAAAAGGTGATCACATGACCCTGGAATAATTTTATGGTTGGGGGTCACCACAACATGAGGAACTGTATTAAAGGGTCATGGCATTAGGAAGGTTGAGAACCACTGGAATAGAGAGTATCAGCAAAATGAAATTATGGAGAATATCAGCAAGATGACTTTTGATAAAGAGATATTTTATCACTGGCCTTGACTATCCTAATGGAAGATATTTTATAAGCCACAGGTTATGTCGATAGTCAAACATTTCTCACAGAGCCCCAAAGAGTATTTACCTTATTTTGTAATTTACAATAAAAATATTTACCTTTTGTGTATCCTCCCTATTGCTATCAATCCTTGATTTCTCTCTTATTTATTTGTTGGCTACCCCATTCTGTTTGACTCGGGTTTATGACCCTAATTTTTATCTGGATTATTTGAAAAGGATTCCCCATCAGTTCACTGTGGGAAGATAGGATGAGAAAAAAAAATTAGTTAAATCACTCTTGAATGCCAACAGCTTAAAAAATGAACTACAACTGAGTCATCACTTCCAATTTGCAGTTCTTTGATTGTTGCAATGTATTTTAACAATTTTAAAATAAGTATATTAAGGATCATTTACAAAAAAACTATACATCTGAAGATGTAATATACAGAAATTCATTGTTTTAGGGGAGAGAATGTACAAAAAAGATCTATAATTGAAGATATAGAACATAGAATATAGAATAATAAATTTTGAAGGAAACTTGGAAGTCTTCTAGTCCAACCCCTTGCTCAAGCAGGAGACACTATACAATTTCAAACCAATGGTTGCCCAGTCTCTGTTTGAAAGCCTCTAGTAGTGGACCACCCACACCCTCTGAAGGCAAGCTATTCCATTGGTTGACTCCTCTCATCATTAGGAATTTTCTCCTTAGTTCTAGGTTGCTTCTCTTCTTGTTAATTTCCATCCATTGTTTCTTGTCTTGCCTTTTGGTGCTTTGGAAAATAGTTTAACCCCCTCATCTTTGTAGGGACTTGTGTATTGCAACACTGCTATCATATGTCCCCTAGTACTCTCCTAATCCTCCTCTAATCTGAACTGAACTGCAATGACCTTGTAGTAATAAAGTAATAAACTTGTTTGGAAACATGTATACCAAAGTAAATATAAATTTAATGCCATTAAATAAATAAATAAATAAATAAATAAATAAATAAATATTAATAAACTTGATTTGCTTTCCAAAATTAGAAGATGGAACAAAGGAAATTAACACATTAAATACTCATTTTATTAGTAAAGGAAAAGACAAAAGAGGACTCAAGGCCCAAATAGAAGACAGAGAAATCCCTTTTATTTTTATTTTACTCAGTTCTGACTTCCTATCTATCTATCTATCTATCTATCTATCTATCTATCTATCTATCTATCTATCTATCTATCTATCTATCTATCTATCTATCATAAGCAAATCCTTGGAGAAATTGCTCACCATTGATCTAAGTCAACAACAGCAGTAAAAATGACTAGCAAAGGATTCATCAAATAGTTAATGAAATTCTCTATAAATAATTTGCCTTTCAATTACGTTCTGGAATTTTTCCTGTTTCTAAGATACATATCAGGGTAAAAAATGGTGAGCAATCACGCCGTGAGGCAGGAGAGCATTCAATAATATTTCTATTTCAAAGATAAAAAATCCTGAATATGAATATAGGCATAGACTCGTAACGGAAATTTAATCAATAATGTATAATAAGTAAGAATCTGAATCCTTATTTCTATTGGCATTCCAATGTCAGACTGTGGACTGGAAGAAATTTAATTACTTCTTTCCTTTTCATCTTATTTCAATAGAACAATATTTCATTTTGTTGAAGGACTGACCCTAAATATGTGTATGAAAACATATTATTAATTTGAAAATATACAACTCTTACATTATTAATTTAATTGCAGGGAATTAATTTGGAATTAGAAATCCTCAAAGAGGAGAACAAAAGATTTGAAATGTGACATGCTGTGCTGAGTGCTTTGGAGATATGGGCTTAGTTGATTTTTACCTCCATCTAGATTTTACGTTTCATTTTTTTTTTTGTCCTTTATTTTTCAAGCCGTCAAAAGAAGTTAACCTTGGAGCTGATTCATTTTGTTCACTTTAAATTGGAAATCTAATTCCGGATTCTACTGTAATCACCTCAAAGATATCAGAAATGGGAATACCAGGGTGTGCAAAGGCCACATGTTCCATATCAGGACAGGATCAAGTCCTTTGAAAAATGATCACTATGCTCTCAGTTACTCTGGCAATAGCCTGATCTAACACAAGCAGAAAAGGGTTAGAAAAAAATAGTGTTCTTCGTTCTCAGAGTCCAATGTGATAGAATTCTCTGACTCTGTAATGAAAATAAGTGTTTCTGGAAAGAGTGCAGAGATGATTAGGGGCCATGAGGCTAAAACATATAAAGAACAGATGATGATGATGATGATGACGATAACGACAACAATAACAATGACAATGACAATGAAAACAACAATAATAATAGCCATAGCAATAGTAATAATAGTAATAATAATACAAAAGTTGGAAGGAACCTTGGAGGTCATCTAGTCCAACCTTCTGCCTTATCTAGCTAAGGCTTAGCATTCGATCTTCAACCAAATTATTTGTGCACCCTTCATGGAGATCACACACACTGTAACTATGGATATTGTGTCTCCTCATCACTTTCATGTTATGATTACTGTTCATTCAGTATAGGCAGCCCTCGACGTACGACCACAATTGAGCCAAAAATTTCAGTTGCTAAGTGAGACATTTGTTAAGTGAATTTTGCCCCATTTTATGATCTTTCTTGCCATAGTTGTTAAGTGAATCACTGCAATTGTTAAGTTAGTAACACGGTTGTTAAGATAATCTGGCTTCCCCTTTGACTTTGCTTGTAAGAAGGTCACAAAACATGATCACATGACCCCAGGACACTGTAACTGTCATAAATATCCAAAATTTGATCACGTGATCATAGAGATGCTGCAATGGTCGTAAGTGTGAAAAAATGGTCATAAGTCGCTTTTTCCTATGTTGTAGCTTCAAACGGTCATTAAATGAACTGTTGTTAAGTCGAGGGCTATTTGTGGTGGGGAATATTTTATGTTGGATCCTTAAATTATCAATAGTCAAAATAATAAAATAGCTTACATTCGGCAACCATATCTGTAACACAATCAGACATCCACATCTGTCTATTGCAGGATAAGTGGACAAAACTGCCAAATTGAGTCTGGACATCTGTGCAATGAACCAAAATAATAATAAATACTATTGCTGGTATCAGTATAAATGACATTATCAGGGATTATTCAGTTTGCCATCTAGTCCACACAAAGAAACAGAAATGATGAGTCACAATGATCAACTTTTTCTTCAACAGTGCAAATATTAATACTTCGATCAGATTTTAAATTTTTTTTCAACAAGGTTAACATACATGTGTACAAACATACAGGAGGGAGTTAGCATGTGCCAAAATCCAGTCATGTCAAGTTTATTGCAGGAGGAAAGGTGCACCCCAGGAAGAAACCATTACAACAGCTGATATTCTTTGATAGCAATAGAGACAAAGCAATGCAGAGGAAATGGTATATCCTTAGTGACAATGGCTCATGATGTTATTGGCAATCTGTTTGAGGCACCACCACTTCAATCTTGCCAAAGATGGGATCCATTAGGTACAGTTATTGTCCTCCATCCTTGTGATAACACATACTTCTGATTCTACCCTGATTTTAATTCTTCTTCTTCTTGTGCCATGTCCGTTATCGGACATTGGCGATCATGTTGGCAATCCTGTTTTTATCAGCAGCCGTATGAAAAAGTGCTGCTGAGTTTTGTCCAAACCAGTCTCTTTGATTTTGAAGCCATGATGTTCTTCTTCTGCCTGGACCTCGTTTGCGTTCAATCTTTCCCAGGAGGATTAAATGGAGTATGCCGTATTTTTCTGGGTGTTGCATCACATGTCCGAAATATTCTAATTTTCATTTTTTAATTGTTTTGATGATTTCCATTGGCTTTCCCAGGTGGCTTATCACCTCATTTCTGATCTTGTCAACCCAGTTTATACATAACAGCTGCCTGTAAATCCACATTTCAAATTCTTCTAGTCTTTTCAGGTGGCCTTCTGTCAGAGACCAACTCTCTACTCCATAGAGCAGGATAGAAAACAATATAGCATCTGACAAGCCTTATTTTCAGTCTTAGGCTTATGGCATGACTGCAGAAGACCTTTTTCATTTTGAAGAATGCTGTTCGAGCTTTCTCTATCCTTGTCTTTACTTCAGTGGTCATGTCCCAGCTTTCATGTAGATTAGAACCGAGGTGCGTGATCCTTTCAACTTTTTCTAGTGGTATTCCTTCTGAATTTATTGGTGGTAAATTAATGAATTGTTTGCTGATGACCACGATCTTGGTTTTTGAGATGTTAAGCTTCAGATATTTCTGTGACTCTGTTGATGAGGAGCTGAAGGTCTTCATGCTTACTGGCAAGCAGAATTGTATTGTCAGCATATCTTAAGTTGTTGATCCAAACACCATTTACTTTGATGCCAGCATCGATGTTCTCCAGTGCCTCATTGAAGATTGACTCAGAGTAGATATCGAACAACAGTGGAGACAGAATACATCCCTATCTGATCCCTCTTCTTATTTCTGCATCAGTTGAGTATTTTTGGCCTAGTCTGACATTTGCTACCTAATACCAATACAGATTCTTTATGATTTGGATGTCTTTGTCATCTAGTGCCCTTTGTTTCAGGATTTCTAATAGTTTGCTGTGTCTTATTTTATCAAAAGCGTTTTCAAAATCAATGAAGCACATGTAAACACTGTGATTGACATCTCTACAACGCTGTACAAGAACTTGAATGCTGAATAGCGCATCTCGTGTATCAAGATTGTTTCTGAAGCCAAATTGTGTGTTACCTAGACACTCTTCAATTTTGTTGTATATTCTTGTGTAAATTATTCTTGGGAATATTTTCAGGGCATGACTCATTAAGCTTATTGTTCTGTATTCAGTACACTTTCTTTGCATTTATTTTTTGGGGGATTGTCACAAAGGTTGATTTTAGCCAATCATTTGGTATCTTTCTTGTTTCATATATCCGATTGAAGAGCTGCAGTAAAAAATTAATTATTAAAAATTATTTTAACAAATGTCATTAAATTTATTAAATCAAATTAACTTTTTTTAAAAAATGCATTAAAGATGCAACAAGTGAAGTGCAACTAAAAATTGAACATTATATTAAGAACTATTGAAATAGGGTCAGTCCCTAATAATAGAGAAGCTCAATAGGGCAAAAGCCTGCTGAAATCAAAATTTAGTTAAGTGATAGAAAAAGCTATGAGTGGCATGGTGGCCTAGTGATGAAGATGCTGGCTTCCCACTCAGATGGTTAAGAGTTCCATCTTAGGTAGTGTTCTGTCTGGCCCCTCTCAGCTCATTAAAATCCACATAAATATGTCTTTAAGAGGTTTATTTAACACATTTCAAAAGGATTCACTTCAAAGCACGCTGCTGGCATTTTGCTGGCAGGAACGGCCAAGTCTCATTTATTTACATTTAGATTAAAACATGCTCTTCCCACACCTTCCAATTAACTCACTCTTTCTTTATCACATTGTCCAATACCTCATTATTCTTCCGTAGATTTCCAAAACATCAGAAGACTGAATTCAAACGCACTGCTCCAGATATCAGGCTACTCCTTGATTAACGTTGCTCGTGACAAAGGCGTAGTCTCTCTTTTCTTTACTAATATAGTTTCTGATATGTCACTTCCCCCCATTACTTCCTTTTTCCACTTAACTGACACCTTCGCTTATCAAACCTTCGGAATCTCGGATCAAGCCATCTATCTTCTTGATCCAAATCTGACCCCTCACTTTGCGAATCTGACCCAGACTGCCTGTAAATCTCCTCCCTGTCTGTCTCAGCTGCCGGGAGGGGAAAATACCCAGAGGGGCCTGGCTGCTCTTCCTCGGCTGCCGGGAGGGGAAAACACCCAGAGGGGTCTGGCTGCTCATCCTCATCCTCTGACACTTCCCAAGCTGGTCTAGGGACACTCACAACAGGTAGTGGCAGATATTTCTCTCCTAGGGTGCAGAGAAGGACCTTGCCATTCCATGGAATTTAGAGAAGGCAGGCTTTAAGTTATGCACATCTAAATACAATGTGCCTTATTTTATTAATTTTCTATTGGATATTTTTTTATTAAAATGGACAAATTTAAACCTAAGCACTCTTGATTTCAAGAGCGCTTGTGAATTGCTAACTACAAGCTGAGTTGCAGTTCAAGAGATGAGAATCCTGCATTGACTAATTAGTTACTGTATATCATTTATTAAAAGGGCAATCCAGCATCGTTAGATTGTTGAAATGTTTTGATCAGTAGGATCACGTATCCCTTGAAGGCAGAAGATACATCAAAGCTTTTCCTAATGTTTAGCCCTGCGTGAAATGAGCAGTTCTAAGTCAAATATGTGCAGTTGTAATGGGAATGTTGTCCAACTCTCCATCAATATTCAAACAAAGAAAAGCAATGCAGATTTAAAAAAAAATAAAAAAATGACTAAAAATGTACCACACTTGTTTTGTATTCATTAAAGTTTGATTCTCAAAACATTTGGAGATATATTCTGTTCAGAAGTTTCATCTTCAAATCTAAAAAGAAAAAAAATAGAATTTACTTTAGAAAGACACCTTAAAGATATTGATGGGTCTTGCCTTTAACCTCTCAGTAGCTTCTTGAGATCATTTACTGATCCAGTAATGTGTTGCTAAGATAGGACTGCCATGATAAGGTACATACAGATCAAGGGATTTTTGGCCATTAATTGACTGACCAACTTTAAATCTCCCAAGTATTATTAGTGCTGATCATTTGCACTACATTTGTGCAGTTGTGCAGAAGTTTTAATGCAGGTGCTAAGTATGGGATTCCAATATAATGGGGAGCAGATGGAGGAGAAGAAAATATCTCTAGTGCTTGTATCACTTCCTAATTTGCTATTTATAGGAATGGACTGAAATCTGATATAACCCTAGGCCTATCATAAATTGGAAAAGAAATGTTAAATTAGCAGTGAGGAAACCTTGGCACATTTTAAAGGACTTTTTTTTTCTTTTGATTCTTGCTATGCACTTTTAAATTACAGGTTCTACGGTCTTTCTCAGCAGATATATAGCTTCTGAATGTTATAACATGCAAATATAAGGACAAATAAATAAATGTAGTACTTCCAATTCTGCACACAACATACTGGTGCATGTACTGAAATAAAGATTACGAATGAAGGCAAATATAGGTGTCCCAGGATAATGTTGTGGGATCCAATCTGGGTCAGTTACCAGAACCAGAGCTTTTGGACTTGTGCTGGAACCCATCCTCAAAAAACTTCTTTCTACTGCACATTTTGGGAGTCACACATCCTGGTAGAGAGAGGGTCCCTGAGAATGGGCTCCAGTACAAGTCCAAAAACTTGGAAGACTAAACCTCTGGTCCCAGTGACCCACCCCAGATTGGATCAAATAAAGATTACACAATGTTACACAATAGTGCAAATCTATGTTATTCTTTGGGAAAACCTCTAGGACAGGGGTCCCCAACCCCCAGTTCATGGATCGGCACTGGGCATGCATGCCAGCAACTGGGCAAGCGAAGCCCCATCCATGGAATGCAGGCAGCCACAAAACCACATCCCCTCCGGTCTGGGAAAAACCTCTCTCCAAGGAACTGGCCCCTGGTGACCCAAAAGTTGGGGGCCTCTGCTCTAGGATAAAGGGCAAGTAGAATTGCCATATTTTTTTTTTGTTAAAGAGCTAATATGAATGGGTGTTTTTTTTTTGCCCCTAAAAAAGGGAAGTAAAAGTAAAAGTGAGACAATTAGAGCAAATTGTGTTGACTTGTGAATCAAACATCATCCTTTCCCCCTGTTTCTTTCTCACAGTCTCAGGCATCCTATGAGTCCTTGTGCTTGCTCATTGTTATGTAGTCGATGTGTTGCAATAAAAGTGCTGCCTGAGACAACATTCAGTGCTGCTTTTCTTTCTTAAAAAAAAAACAGAACAATTGTAGCCTTCACATATATTTTTAGTCCAGCTGAAGTGACAGATATTTTTTTTCCCAATAGCCTTGCTCTCATAATTGCTTTGACCCTGCAAACATATATAGATATGAGAAGCTACTTTGATGCTACATTTCAGAAATATGCTGGTTAGTTTTCCACTTACCCTTTGACACCTGGCACAGACTTTGACCACATTCTGTTAAAATTATAGTCGTTCATGAACATTGCACAAATGAAAATGAAGTCAACTGAAATGTTTATGGGCTGGTGCTTATGCAAAAGTGCTTATTATATATAATGAATTTGTTCATATAACAGAAGGAAGGGACTGAAGAGAGAAAGACAGAGAAAGGAGTAGCTGATTTATGATCTTCTAAAACATGGGTGTCAAATTCATCACGTCACGTAATGTGTTGTGACCTATCGTGACTTTTTTTTGCATTGCCGGACCTGGAGTGGGTGCGGCCTTCACATGATGAAACTGGCCTGTGGGCCAGCAGTTTCACACCCCTGTTCCAAAATGAACACCTAATGCAGGGGTGTCAAACTGCCAGTCCTCTGGCTGGATGCGTCACGAGGAAACCGTGCCCACCCCATTGTTGGCAATGGGGAAAATGTTCTGATACTTCGCACAACATCACATGACATCGCAAGTTTGACATGTCTGACCTAATGGAACACAATGCTCCAATTTCAAAAGAAAAAAAAACTTGTTGTTTGACAGAGAGAGGGGGAGAAAGGGAGAGGGAGAGAAAGAGGGAGAGGGAGAGGAAGAGGGAGAGGGAGAGGGAGAGGGAGAGGGAGGGAGGGACGAAGGGAGGGACGAAGGAAGGGAGGAAGGAAGGAAGGAAGGAAGGAAGGAAGGAAGGAAGGAAGGAAGGAAGGAAGGAAGGAAGGAAGGAAGGAACGATGGAAGGAAACCCACTTCATTCTAGCAAAAATGATATTACCTAACTGGGTAATGAAATATGAAAGAGAGATATTCCAGTATGGTACAGTATCTGCATGCATTTGGTTTTATAGTTTAGATGTTCATTTCATGTGACTTTCTTTAAATTAAATTGTATGTCACCTGAAGTGCCCATACAATAGAAAGAAAGCCAACACATTTTGGAAACAAGTACACTGATGCAGAATACAAGGAATACATGAGTAAATGGCAAGGAGACTTTCCCCAAACAGGTGGCAAATGATTCTTCTGGCAACCATCATAAGCACTAGCTGAATGAGATGAATATGCCTTCTTTAAACAGTTACACCAATTAATATAACTAAAGTTTTATAGCTTCAACCCATAATATGTTACCGTGCTTGTCTGGGTCCCTGAAACGAGCAACTGCAACTTGTTAATACAACCTCTTTTTCACTCCATGGAGAGTCTCAGTCATTGAGGTCATGGTTGTCCCAAAGATGCTTTTCTAAGAGGCAACTGGACTTTCTTGTTTTGTTTTGTTTTACTTGATGTTTCGCTTCTCAGCCAACAACACAACAGAACAGGAGAAGCTTCTTGGATGAGAACTCAAGCATCTTCAAGGAAAAAAACAAAGCCCAGTTGCCTATTGAAAAATCACCTTTGGGACTTTAGGTTTAGATGAGGATCCCTTTGTGAATGACTCTCCTTTCTCTTCACTGTTACTAAATAGAGTGCAAGTGCCTCTTCCTTACTGTGTATGTTACGGTGAGCTTGCAGTGAGAAAAAGTTTCCAGGGCCAAACCACAGAAAATTTATTTCATTCTACCAATGAAGGAGAATCTTTGTAGCTCAGGGTTGAAATGAAGGATCCTTGGTGCTCTCTGAGCTTGCTTGTTTTCTTGCAGACGTTTCATTACCCTAACTAGGTAACATCATCAGTGCTAGCAAGGAGTGCTGCTTGCTGCCTGTTTATACTCTGGTGTCTTGTCTCTCTGGGTGAGTGGGTGCGGTTTTAGGGATTCTTTGGTTTGGCTGTTTACTAATGTCTCTTTGGCAGTTTCTTGGTTGGGGTGTTGCTTACTTGATTGCTGGTCTGCAGTTGACCTTGGAGTTAATCTATGCTGATCTGGGTGCTGATGCTGGTGGAGAAGTGCTGGAGTCTTTTTCTCTTTTGGTCTGGTTGATTGTCTCTTTTGCGTAGTCTATAGATGTTGTTAATGTGTCTATTGATGACTAGAAATTCCCTGGCATTTTTGGATTTGGCCTGGTCTAGGATTGTCACTTCTATATCTTGTAAAATTAAAGAATTTTCATCATGCCTTTTGATTACCAGTTGGTGTAAATGGCTGCATTCTGCCAGCCTTCTGCCTGTTTATCCTACATAGTGGCTGTTTCAGTTCTTACATTGTAGGTTGTAGATGATTCCTATTTTTGTTTTCTTCTTTTGAGGTTGCTGGGTCTTTTGGTTTGGTCTTGAAGGACTTTAATTGGCTTGTGTACTATACTGATTCCATGTGGTTGTAGTAATCTATTTGCAGTTTCTGAGATATTCTTATGTATGGCAATGTAATTCTTTTTAGGTTTTGTATTGGTTGTGCTGCATTGGGTTGAGTGGTCAGGGACTTTTTAGTGAAGTTGTGTGGATATCCATTGTGTTGGAATGTGTTGTATAGATGCTGATCTGGGTTGCTGCAGTGTGTTTGGACTCATTTAAACTGTGTGTTGCAGTTGCAGTTATTGTGTGTGTTGTGTGTCACAGTGTGTTTAGGCTCATTTATTTCATTGTCTTTAACACATTTGTACACCACATTTCTTAAAAAGACTGCACCAACATTGGCAAATAATTGAAATTGGTGCTAGTGTAATATTTTCAAGCTTCCTGCTTTTGCAAAATCCTTTCTAAGAAAAATCTGATACCCAAGTATAGAAGAGTTGACTACACGTCATGTAAAGTATATCTGTCCATGATATTCTCCAAAACAAGCTCTTGAGAACTTGATGAATTAATATCAGAGAGATTTTTTTAAAAAAATGTTTCATAATTTGGATACATGTATTAAGGATAGATTTTTGCTCTACTCGTTACTTGTTTTCTAATGGAGAAACTTTCCCACACTCCTTCACAACTTGAAGTTTTAGATGGAAAAAGAAATCCTTATTGATGCCAGTGGGTGTTTAGCATTAAATTCCAACTAAAAACCAAACATTTTTTTAAAAAATGGAACATATAAAGTATAGCCTTGAAACAGGACACATTCTTCTTACAGCCACCAACCTGCCCATATCTGAATATAAGTTATCAAAAAGAAAATGCAGAGTTACAGATCAACATAGTCAGTTTTCCTTCACTGTTTTTTTTTTAAAAGAGGTCTTGAACTTTATAACAAGAGCCAATATTTGGACCTCTATAAACAATATTTCTGTTTGTCAGGACTAAATTATTTTCAACCACTAAAAGTTCTTAAACAGTTATGAGTTTTTTTCTCTGAAGTTCACATATCATTATGGGGGGGAGGACAGGTGGAGGAGGAGGGGGGAAGAAGAAGAAGAAGAAGAAGAAGAAGAAGAAGAAGAAGAAGAAGAAGAAGAAGAAGAAGAAGAAGAAGAAGAAGAAGAAGAAGAAGAAGAAGAAGAAGAAGAAGAAGAAGAAGAAGAAGAAGAAGAAGAAGAAGAAGAAGAAGTCTCATTTTTTTTACCATTAACATCAAGTCACCTGTGTTTTAGAAGTTGATTTATTAATAACGTATGTTGAACTTGGGTAACTGTCTCAGGTAACTTTTCTTTTTTTCTCCATCTCCAGAATTCCTAAGTGCAACAATGGATGATATTGTCCTCTACTTCCAAGACATTACAAATACCCATGAATGTTTTCTTCTGCCATGTCTCAATGACATAATATCTCATTTTCTTGCAATTATCATGCTTTCATAGTTATGATGGTTCAAGAAAGGAAATGTATAGGAAATAAAATATAGATATTATTCTATTTTCAACTGACAGAAAATATATAGATTATTGTATTTTCAACTGAAAGAACATTGGAAGACATGGGTGTGTATTCCTCTATGCAACATCTGGAAATGCATAAGATTAAAATGGGGAGGAGGAAGCAATCCTTAAAAGCAGAAACAGAAAACATTTGCCTTTTTGGAATGTATTGAAGAGAGTGACCAATCAATTGACCATACTCTAGATTGAATAGCAATCTGGCCTGTTCCCCAGACCGCCGCAAAATCCAGACTAAAACTGTTGAAGTCAGCGTAAGGAAAAGCTAAAAACAGCACAAAAAACAAGCAACTTAGCTGATGTGTGGAATTGGCCTTTGATGCTGTTTGATATATTGACACTGAAAAAGAAACTTTAAATGAGATTTTTTCCCTTGTTCTTCTGTTGTTGCTGATCAAGCTGACTTTGCAAGAAAAATGATAAAATTAAGAATTACAAACCCTTGCAAAACCTGTGAAAAGAGAATATAAGTTGGACAAAGAATTATAAAACAACTGGATTTGCCATTGAGCATACACTTAGCAGTGCAAGGGCTTTTGAACACCTGTTTATTTTGTGTGTCTGTTTGTTCATCTTTGAAAGTCTTGTATGGGATTTTTTTTTTTACATCAACAGTCAAAATTCAGCCAAGAGTGGATCTTTTTTTTAAATAAATTTTATTGGTTTTTTAATTTTTACAGAAAAAAAAAAGCTCAAGGGACACCGTGGTATTAGGGTAAACAAATATCCAAAACCAATACACTTGTACATATTTCAATCAATACATCTAGTATTCCCTCTCTTAATCCCTTAAATAACATACCTTATTCCAAAATATTTAATTAATTTTATAATTTAAAATTTAAAAAACAAAGAAAAGAAAAAAATCCAAGAGTGGATCTTAACTTATAAACTGCAATCTTGTTTGCATTAAGGCTTGAAAAATATGAAATGGGTAAGTTGACATTGACATAAGAACTGGATCAATTTATCTTCCTTCCAAGTGAAGACTTACAGAGTTGGCAGTGGAAAATGTATGCAGTACATAAATTCTTTCTACTTTTATTTTTAATTCGCTGGGAGAAAAAAATCTCTAAATAAATGAGGAACTGTAGTACTATCTTGCTCCATCAGAAGAATAACAAGATTCTACTGAATGGGAGCACATCAGGAGATGTATCACAGAAACCACTGCAGTTGCTTTGTAAAGTTGAGATCATAATCAGGTTTATAATAAGAAGAAAATTTTGAACAACAAAGGCTCCCACTTTTACTAAAAGTATTTTTCCCTAATTCAGCTTTTTTTCGTATTTATTTAGCATTTGTTTATTTTTGAAAAGATGGAGAGCAAAGCAAAGCAAACTGCCTTTTGCTTACTATTATTTTTTTCCCAATTATGCTGGTTAGCAGTGTCCTTTTTTGGTTCAAACCATATTGCTGTAATTGGTGATGCAGAAATCTGTCTTAGACAGCTCAACAAGAGTATTGATTGACTCCTCCATTAGAGAGTAAGATGAGACAATGGGCAAGAAAGGAAATCATACTCAGGGGAGAAAGGGATTTGTGGTGAAAATGTATTTAAGTTTAACTGCAACACACAACGCAGCTCAAAGAATAAACTAGTCCAAAAGAGGTTTTTTTCCCAGCTTTGTGGAATGCTTTAATCAGGTTTTCTTGCTTCTGCATACTAAAAGAAAATGCAGAATTTTAGGAAAAAAAAAAGGAGTGGCAATGCTTTAAGGATAGAATATGTTTCTATTTCGGGCTGTTTAAGAAAGGTACAATTCTTTACCATGCAACATCCACAAATTTTAGTTCAATTAGTTTGCTTCCTAAGGCAGTCTCTACTAATTTATCTGAGCATAAAAAGCCCCAATGAACATAAAACATAGAACAACAGGTTGGAAAGGACCTTTGAGATCTTCTAGTCCAACCTTGTGCTCAAGCAGAAGACCCTATACCATTTTAGACAAATGGCTGTCCAATCTCTTTTTGAAAGCCCCCAGTGATGGAGCACCCACAACTTCTGAAGGCGAGCCATTCCACTGGTTGATTGTTCTGACCCCTAGGAAATTTTTTCTTAGTTCTAGATTGCATCACTCCTTGGTTAGTTTCCATCCATTGCTTTTTGTGTCACCTTCTAGTGCTTTGGAAAATAGGTTGACCTCTTCTTTTTTGTGGCAACCCCTCAAATATTGGAACACTGCTATCATGTCATCCCTAGTCCTTCTTTTTACTAGACTAGACATACCTAATTCCTGCAACCATTCTTCATATGTTTTAGCCCCCAACCCCCTAATATTCTTTGTTGTTCTGTACACTCTTTCCAGAGTCTCAACTTTATATATAGTGGATGCAGTATTACAAATGTGGTCTTACCAAGACCTTATAAAGTTGTATTAACAGTTTACATGAGCTTGACGAAATCCCTCCATTAATTAAATTAATATTATTAAAATAAAATTTAATTCTACAGGGTTTCCTAAGCTGCATTGACAAGATCAGAAATGAGGAGGTGATAAGCCACCTGGGAAAGCCACCAAGGAAAATCATCAAAACAATTAAAAAACAAAAATTACAATATTTCAGACATGTGATGCGATACCCAGAAAAATATGGCATATTATATTTAACCCTCCAGGGAAAGATGGAAGGCAAAAAAGATCCAGGCAGAAGAACGTCATCATGGCTTCAAAATCCAATGGACTGGTTGGACAAAATTCAGCAGCACTTTTTCGTGCGGCTGCTGATAAAAACAGGATCACCAACATGATCGCCAACGTCCGATAATGGATATGGCACAAGAAGAAGTTGTAGAAATAATTGCTGTTAAATTTTCCTCTCAGAATTCATGAATCAGGTAAGGAATATGTTTCTATTTCGGGCTGTTTAAGAAAGGTACAAGACCTTTTCTGTGATGCCAATGTTTTTCCTACATGTGAAGGAGCTCCTTTGTGTATCACTGTTTTTTTAAAAAAAAAAAAAAAAAAAACTCTAGCCAGCAATCTGACTTGTCTCTCTGAAAACAGGATGTCCTCTTCATTCATAGATGAATGATGAATCTAGAAAAAATTCCACCAGCAGGAGTAGTAAAGGAATAGAAGTTTACCAATTCTCATTCTTCAGCCCTGATGATGTCACCTAGTTGGGTAATGTCTGTAAGAAAATAGAGAGCTACAAGAACCCACAGATAACGTTATTATTGAATAAGATTTCTTATATCTCATTTTTCTATGCATTATAAGCTCAGTAACTGTTTTCTGGAGTAATTATATGGCCACGTTGAGAAACCAAGTACAACTTCACTGGGACAATGTAGAGAAAACAATGCACACATAGCAAGAAGGTTTATATTGTACACCTTGAGTCACTTTGGATAGTGAGATGGGTGGCAAATAAAAAAAATAATGTAGGTTACTTACTACCAGTGGTGTGTCAAATCACTAAACATTTGCTACAATCAAAATCCTGGGAAGCCTTGTATTCCTTCTGAAATAATTCATACCTATTTTTACCATTTTTAAAAATAAAAACACAAGAATGATTAATATGTATCTTCATTATCTAGATCTGCATATCATACATATTTCCTCTCAAAATGCTTGTTTTCCAAAGCAATGCCTCTGAAAAGAAGAAGCAGTACATGTACTAAAGGAATGCCTCAATAAACATCCTTTCTGAGCTATGTCCTTTGCTGGATACAATGGAATAAAATACAGTGTGAATCATCCTCACAGTCTGGCAGTCACAAAATCTGGACAATGAGGAATTCATAAATGTGATAACACTGAGCCTCATAGTAATGCTTTTTGATAGCATCTCTTTGTAACATAATGAACATACTATTGGCCATGTTTCTCAGAGGAGTAACTGTAGCAGCATGGACCTATACTTTATGGACCTATATTGTTATTTGAATCAAATGAATGATCCTATGTAACTGATACCTATAAATCACCCCATGCACATAATAAACCAAAAGAACAGAAATTTTTGACAAAAGTAGTCATGAAAATTATCGAAGAAGAGAGAGAAAATGAAGGAAGAGAATGGATAAATGTGAGGAGATCTCTCAAATCAGTGGAAAATTGGAAAGAAAATTAGGTAAAGAAATTGCAACCCTGTCTTTCTGTCATTCTGCAAAGTAATCCTTCAAAATTAAACATAACAGGACAAATTTTTCTAAGGGGGAATGATGGAAAAAAAAGGTTGAGCTCAAAAATGGCTGGATCTGGCTGGGAGATTATAGAGAAAAGATAATCCAGGAAAAAATGCATCCTCAACTTAACAGTTGCTTGGAATATTGAATTGCCTTGAATCCTTTTGTCTACAGTAGCTCCCCTTCTTCCTGCCCCCTTAAGCAGAAATATTATTGTGAGAAGATAAGAAGAATTCTAACAAGAAAAAAGAATTCCAAGAAAAAAAAGTCAAGGAAACAGTTGGACCACTAAAGAGAGAAGATAGCAAGAAAGTAATAGGAAGCAAAGAGAAAGCAGAGCTGTTTAACTCAATCTTTGCATCAGTCTTCATGCAAAAAAGGAACTGTAGTGCAACCTACAAACATAACTCTAAAAGGGAGATCATAAATAAAATAAAATAAAAGAAGCAAGAAAACAGTAACAGAACCCCTGTCTGATCTTGACAAATATAAATCACTGGGACCTGAAGGATTACATCCTAGAATCCTGAAGGAGCTGGCAGATGTATCTCAAAACCATTGTACCATATCCTTCAAAAATCTTGGAGCACCAGGGAAATACTTACCGGTAAGTATTGGAAAACAGCTGATGTGGTTCCCATCTTCAAAAAAGGAAAAACGAATATCAGACTCTGGAAACTACAGACCAATCAGTCTAACATCAATACCTGGGAAGATATTAGAAAAGATAATAATAAAAAACAGAACTGTTTACATCTACACACAAATTAAATTTATAATAGAAGCCAGTGTGAGTTTGTTAAAAACAGATTATGCCAAACCAATCTTATTTCATTCTTTGACAAAGTGACTAAATTAGTAGACCAGCAAAATGCTGTGGACATAGTATACTTAGATTTTGGTAAGGCATTCCACAAAGTAGACTACAACCTAATTCTTGGCAAGCTAGAAAAATATGGGGTAGACAGCATCACCACCATATGGGTTTGTAACTACTCATATTCAATGAGTAGTTCTTAATGGTACTACATCTACATGGAGGGAAGTAAGCAGTGGGGTACCACACAGTTCCATCTTAGGCCCAGTACTGTTTAATGTCTTTGTAAATGACATAAATAAGGAAATAGGAGGTGAACTTATCAAATTTTCAGATGACTAAGCTTGCAGAAATAGTCAACACAAAAGACAAGCTCAGGATCCAAAAAGATCTTGACAAATGTGAAGAATAGGCCTTATCCAACAAAATGAAATTTAATGTGGAAAAAAAGCAAGGTTTTACACTTAGACAGGAAAACCCAAAAGTACAAGTACAAATTAGGCAAGAACAGTAACTGTGAGAAGGAACTTGGAGTCCTAGTGGATGATCTCCTAAATATGAGCCAGCAGTGTGTCGCAGCAACCAAAAAAGCAAATACAATTCTTGTTTGTATGAACAGAGGCCATAGAATCAAAATCACATGAAACATTAGTAACACTTTATAAAACATTAGTAAGACTATGCCTGGAATGCTGCATCCAGTTTTGTTCGCCACATTACAAAAAAGATGTTGAGACCTTGGAAAAAGTGCAGAACAACTAAAATGATTAAAGACCGGTAGATTGAAATATATGAAGAATGGTTGCAGGATTTGGATATGGCTAGTCCAGAGAAAAGAAGGACTAGGGGGGACATGATAGCAGCATTCCAGTATTTGACAGGCTGCCATAAAGAAGGGGGGGTTTGTCAACTCATTTTCCAAAGCACCAGAGGGCAAGACAAGAAACAATGGATAGAAACTAATCAAGGAGAGAAGCAACCTGGAATTAAGGAGAAACTCCCTAACAGTGAGAACAATTAACCACTGGCACAGTATGACTTCAAAGCTGTGGATGCTTCATCACTGGAAGTTTTAAAGAGATTGGGCAGCCACTCATCTGAAATAGTATAAGTTCTCCTGCTTGAGCACTAGAAGACCTCAAAGATTCCTTCCAACTTTATTCTGACTTAAGTCCAACACCAAGCTGGAAAAAGACTTCCTAGAGCAGTGGTTCTCAACCTTTTTCAGGTTGAGACCCCACTTGCGCCACCCTTGCGCGGCGCGACCCTGACCCGTGCCGCGCACGTGCGCGCGATGAGCCAATCCGCGCATGAGCGCGCGACGGGCCGATCCGTGCATGTGCGGTGCATGCGCGATGGCCCAAACCACGCATGCGCGACGCGACGGGCCAATCCGCGCATGCGCGGCACGCACACGATGGCACGAACCGCACATGCGCAGCACGACAGGCCGATCTGCGCATGTGTGGCACGCGCACAATGCACTGAACCACGTATGCATGGCGCATGCGCAACGGGCTGAACCACGCATGCACGGCACACGCGACGGGCAAAAAAAATGGCGGGCCGTGGTGTCCGGCGACCCCCGCGAAACGGTCGTTCGACCCCAAATAGGGTCGCGAACCATAGGTTGAGAACCTCTGTCCTAGAGTCTGGGAAATAGGATGGTATTTTGCAAAATATTAGAGGGATAAAACCTCTACATATTCTCCTTGTATCAAGAATTGTACAGCAATCACCTCAAGAAGCAGAAGCAAGAAGATAAAATAATCCCTATTTTAATGAACTTACTCACAAATGACATATAAGCTACACCTATCCCTTATACAGAACACTGCAGCCTAACACCCATTTCCTTTCAATAAATCTGGTTAATAAGACTGTCAGAATCTTCCCTTCTTGGTTGGAAGGAGTTGCTTAGGGCTTGACCTCTGCACTGCATGTTTTCCATGCAGTTGATGAATAGATTCCTTCCAGCAATGCACAGTGGAGGCATTCTGCACAGTGGGCGCAATTGTGAAGTAGTTGAAGCCAACATAGCGAATAACCTGGACCATAGCCAAAGGTAACACAGCTTGGTCACCACTTCCTTTGATTGAAGGTAAAAAGAGATTGCAACTATAATGGCTTAGGTGGAACTGCAACTGTTTTAGGTTGAAGATCCAGGAGGGTTAGGAACCTATTTACCTATTGAAGTGTTCTGACAAATGCCAGTTACAGAACTGATTCTGGTATAATTGCAGCTGTCTTTTACCCTCTCAAATATAAGAACAAGGATAGGAAGAGGTACAGGATGGTGTCTTAACTAAATGCACCAGTGGGGCATGTTGTATCATTTTCTCCATAAAGGTTGAGGGCCTAAATTATCATAGGCTGAAGATATATTTTCTCTCCTTAAATTCATGCTAATAAAATGCTGATTCTGTTATGAAAGCAGCTACATCAAAGCATGTTGACTTCTTCTCGGCGAGGCCAGGGACCGGGGAGCTCCGCCTCTGCTCCCCGCGTCCCCCCCGGCGGCCGCGGGGCCTCCCGAGCGGAGGGGTCCCGGGCCGAGCCGAGCGAGAAAAAAAAAAAGCATGTTGACTTCTCCATCTTACCTTTTTAGTAGGAATTCAAAGTATGGGTCAGTTGCTACCGGTAATTGCAAAAATAATTTGACTTATCAGTCTGGAAAGTAATCATCAGTAATCACATTTTGCACAGTGGATTTTTTTAATTGACAGAAATGACTTTGTAATTTATGCTGCATTATTTTTTAAAACATAGATGATAGATAGATGATAGATGATAGATGATAGACAGACAGACAGACAGACAGACAGACAGACAGATAGATCTTCAGACCTATAATTTTTCATTTAATGAATGCAATTTAATGGCCTTGCATGAAAACTATTGTGCTCTAGAAAAAAACTGATATGTAATGCCTATTCTCTATTTTTTTTTCCTTCCAGCAATCACACATTATATGCACATATTCTCTAGATTTTTCCAGCTAGAAGCAAATAAGTAAAATTCACCCAGGTCCCTCATTGCTTGGCATCCATGCAATGTTGACCTTTTCCACCATTAAGTATAAATTTAGATGTTGAAACAGATGCTTGGTATAATTGATCTTGATGTGAGATTCAGTAGGCCACTTTCTGCATCAGAGATAAGAACTGCAATAACTGTGAACTGCAGATTAGAGCTTTACAAGTCATCAATCACCAGTTTGTCCTTGTAGCCATCTACTGATACCTGCTTTCTATATAAGTACAGTAAAGGAGTTAATATGCATTTTGCATCTGCCTGATATAATTTTCATTTCTATCACAGCTATATTTATCCCCTCTGTGCTTTCAAAGTTTTTCATCAGCCATGTTAGTGTCTTGATTTTTCCTCCCTTTTCCAGCCATTTGAAGATTTAACAGAACGAATAGCAATAGCGATATACCACTTAAACTTATATACCACTTCACAGTGCTTTATAGCCTTCTCTAAGTGATTTAAATAGTCAGCATATTGTCCCCAGCAATCTGGGTCCTCATTTTACTGACCTTGGAAAGGATGGAAGGATGAGTCAACCTTTAGCCAGTGAGAATTCGAACTGCCAAACTGCTGGCAGCCAGCAGTCTGCAGAAGTAGCCTGCAGTACTGCATTCTAACCATGCACCACCACGGTTATAACAGAATAACACAGTTGAAAGAGACCTTGGAGATCTTCTAGTCCAATCCCCTGTTCATTTCAGACAAACATCTATCCAGTCACTTCTTAAAAGCCTCCAGTGATGGAGCACCCACAACTTCTGAAGGGAAAGCATTCCACTTGTTCTCTGTCCTCACTGTTAGGAAATTTCTTTTTTAGACTTTGATTGAACTGAAATAGTATTCAATGTTACCAGACCTGATCATACTAAATTATATTAAATTTTGAAGCTTATGGAGATCTAGGATTAATCAACAGTATATGACATACACTAAAACTTGGGCAAGGAATTTAGTTTATTGCTAAATTCAAAGTCCACTGAAGTGAAATTAACAAGGACAACCTTCCAAAGTAGCACGGTTCCATATAGGACATGAAGAAAATATTAGTGCTAACATTTGCTATAGAACATAGACAAAGCTTTTTAATTTTGCACTGATGTACAATACTTGGCTGATATTAATGATAATATTATATGTGCTCAATATTTTAATTTTTTTCTGCACTCATGCTGGAAGCCAGTGCTTGTATTATGACATTTCTATGAGCTATAACAAAAAGATAGGTTGGGTAGACATCTCTTCTTAACTTTTACTTATCTGCAACACTGGTGCTTAGTAAACAGCATGTTGTCTGGGTTCACATTTCACAACAATCAATAATAGACAATTTCTATTATATTGTACTCTACATAACAGCTTTCATTGATTTTCTCTTCTTCCCATATTGCTCTCTTTTGCAAACATTAGGTTAATACAGTTCTTAGTATTTTAGTAACAAATAGGTTAAATATACACATTTTTCCAACATTTATCCAATTAGTAATAGAATCAATGTAGAACTTCTTTTCTAGTTAGTCCTCTTGGTTGCATTATATGTCCTGTTTTCAACATTCTCATTTAGACTTTTCCCCGACAAAATTGAAATTATATATATATAATATATATATAGGTCTTTGGTTCTTCGGGTTTTCTCCCACGTAGAATTTGAAGTGTCTTGGCGACGTTTCGACGAAGTCTCATTCGTCATCTTCAGGCTGGTGCTTTCGACTTCTGCTTCTAGAAAATATCCCTGGTATTTTCTAAATTGAGTTGTATATTTTTAAATATACTCCCCTCTCAATTTCTTACTTGATTATAAAATGGATTAATGTAGTGTGGGAATTGTAAATAACAAAACTTGAATGCAATATCAGACCAACTATCAAGTAAAGATTGCTCCTATCAAAAAGCCAACAGCAAATAGCTCAACCAAAGGATCTCTAAGGCCACCCCCAACACTGACAGGACAAGCCACTAGAACAGTGGTGGCGAACCTATGGCAAGTGTGCCAGAGGTGGCACTCGGAGCTTTCTCTGTGGGCACATGTGCCATTGCCCCAGCCCCACCTCCCCCCATGGCCCCTCCTCACCAGCAGCCCCCCTGGAGGAGAGTCACCCCCAAGCATGGCCCACATGGAGCAGCACAGCCAAGGACATGGCAATTGGCCAATGGGGACAAGACTTTGTCCTCACAGCCTATCATGTGCAGTTGATGCTGCGGGGTGCGGGCGGAGGGAATGGCTGCCATGGCACTGGTGGACCACTGGGCAATCTGCAGCAGGCTGTGGAGGGGCTGGGTGGCCCTGCGGGCGAGTGGGGTGTGGCAGAGCAGGGGTGAAGCATGTGGGGTGGGGTGGAGCAGGCAGGGAGGGAGGGGAGCAGAGTGGGAGTGGGGGCAATTTTGGGGCACTCAGTCTCTAAAAGGTTCGCCATCACTGCACTAGAATATAAACTGATAGCAAACTACATGAAGTATTAAAAATAAATTTTTAAAAGATATTTTCAAAGACAAAATATCTATTGCTTGGTACACTTTGAAGCTTGTGTCCTTTTGCACCACACACAATTAAATGCTAGGATAAGATGTTCAGCATTCAGTAAGACATATCTCATCTTTCTTTCTTTCTTTCTTTCTTTCTTTCTTTCTTTCTTTCTTTCTTTCTTTCTTTCTTTCTTTCTTTCTTTTTTTCTTTTTTTCTTTTTCTTTCTTCTTTTTCTTCCTTCCTTCCTTCCTTCCTTCCTTCCTTCCTTCCTTCCTTCCTTTCTTTCTTTCTTTCTTTCTTTCTTTCTTTCTTTCTTTCTTTCTTTCTTTTTTTCTTTCTTTCCCATTAGCAAAGAACTTTGTTCCCTTAAAATATAATTCATGATTACACAAATGTGTTACGGTACACAGCTAACAATTTATTCTTAAAATTCCTGTTGGCATGTATGTGAAGAAATATATGTACATAGAATGTATTGATAATTATTTTTCTTCACAATTCTGTGGAATTTATAGATGCATGTGTATAAAAGTATATAGCAGGTACACCCATGCACCAGTGTTATAAAGTATCTGCGCATATGCAATGCTTTTTTTGTAAGAAAAAAGGTGCCGGAACTCACATCTTGTTAATCTTTTATTTAAAAAAATATATATTCAGATCTTATCATAAATTTACTTTATTGTATTTAAGGCAAATATTCATAGTAAATTTTACACTAAAAAATTAAAAAAAAGATTTTCAATTCACCAACACTGTACACCCACCCACACATATCAGTTGGGTAACAAAACATAAAGGTCACCGCCCACAGTAAGCACTCAGAGCGTGATCACATGACCAATCACAAGCCGAGCAGTGCCACAAGCTGAGTAGCACCATCACAACCAGTGCAGAGGAAGTACAAATGCATTGGAGTCAACACACAAGCAGCCCACATGCACCATTTTAATGATTTTGCCGTCAACCTGCTACGCTTGACAGGACGGTTCAATTCCATATGGACCAAACATCAAATTTTCAAAAGTTACTTTTAAAACTTGGAAAATCCATTGAAAAAAAGGTGCTGGAACTCTGTTCTGGTGCATTCTATGACAAAAAAAGCACTGCACATATGCATCTAACCTATAAAGTAGACAGTGAAGTTATGGTGTGCCAGTCCTCTTTTTCCAGATTTACAACAAAGGGTTAATGTACATAACAGGAAAACTAACTTGAAATATTCAACTCTTTAATAGGTACTATAAGGTGCACCCTTGTATAAGACGCTCTCTGTGCCAATCAGCTGTTTGGAGGAGTGCCGAACAGCTAAGCTGGCAAATCCACAAGTTCAGTGGGACAAAAAACTTATTCTCTCCCCCATCCCATTAGTGGCAAGCCCACAGGAGCTTGACATCTGCACCAGGTGGCATGGCAACGCATACAGGCATGCCCTGGGCTACGGAGGTTACCATTATTTTTCCGTGTATAAGATGCACCTAATTTTTGAAGAGGGTATTTGCAGGGAAAAATAGCATCTTATACACGGAAAAATACGGTACTTCTTGCTAAAAATGATTGCTCTTGCTGAAATAACTCTAATTAGGAAAATATATTCAGATTCATATGAACAAATATTCTCTCCAATATTCAGATTTTTGTATGGGGAAATTTTAAATAAATGGTTTACATTTGTCCAATGGAACTTCAACATATTTTTTATAGAAAAATATGCAGTGCAAACAGTGTAGAGCTTTAAATAGTTTGCTATTTGGGAAAAAAATGCAGAACCTGTTTAAAATTATTGAGCTGCTGTTGCACAAAAATAACCCAACCATATTACTAAAAATGAAATATGATATAATTTCTTTCCAACTCATCTTGCAACCTATTGGGATAATCTGTTTTTACCATTTAAACTTGTTCCTACAGGGAAATTATATGTTTAAAAAATTATGTAAAAGCAATATTTTTGAAGGAGTTGTTTATAAAGCAAGACTGTAAAGGAAAGATCTGAGAGTGTGGTTCATTACATAATTTCATAAATATTTCATCTTTAGCAATGCTACCAAAACTGCCAATTTCTGTTTCAAACTTGGGGGCCTCTGTCTGCCAGCATAGACAATGCTCCATACAAATGTTAGCATTCTATTTAGATGTGTTTTGTTAAAAAAAAAAATCACAGATATTTCATCGTCCATGAGAAAAGCTCCATGTTTTAAATGTAAACAAAGAAAAATGATCAGATTATTATTTTTCCACTTATATATCTATGATAGAGAACAGAAGCTTGTTTATGAATCTTTACTTTCTGGAATCAAAGAATTACAGGTAGACTTAAATACAAAGTATACACAGTTTCACAAATAGACTGCTGACCAAAATACATTTTACAAGATCTTAAGAGAGAATTGCAAAAAGCTGCCAGGAGACAAGAGAATTAAACTCATTGGCAGCCAATATATTTTGCATGCAAAAATTAGTAAAATGTAATGAAATTAATCCCAGGTTCTTTTTCTGTCATTGCCAGGTATGACTAAAAGCAGCACACCTTTGTTGGAAGTGCAGGAAAACCAGATCAGATATGTAGATAACAAATCAGGCACAAAAGGACTCTGCATGCATATAAATGTAAATGAAATCTTCCACTACTACCATATTATGTCAAATTACCAAATCACGTTTTAGTGGATTTTGAAAGTTGGTAATCCTGAAAGATTGGGGCCATTTATATTCCCATGGATATTATCTGCAAAGGCCACACTCATCATTGTTCTCAGTGACAGTTTTTAAAATCCTTGGCTTCTTTGAGGGACTACAAAGCTTTCAATAAAAATATAATGGTCTACTGTATATAATGGCAATAGTTTGGAAGTTTTGTGGTCATTAATTTTCATCTAAATGGATATTGGTGGTGGATGTTTTCTTCCTATACATTTTTATTAGAATCTTATTGTCCCAAAGGTGTTTTTTCAAGAGGCAACTGGACTTTCTTGTTTTTCCTTTGAAGATGTTTCGCTTCTCATCCAAGAAGCTTCTTCAGCTCTGACTGGATGGTGGGGAATGGAAGGATTTATATTCCTTGCAGACAGCTGGTCATTTGCCTTCTTTTAGTGAACCATTGAGGCCATTTAGAAGTTTATCTGTGTCCTCAGAGTCATCTGAGCAGTGCAAATATGTGTGGAGCCTGCTTGGCTGAAGGATGTTTTCTGCCTTGTGTCCCTTCACTGTTGAAGACAGGTGTGGGCTGTTGGGGATGAGTCTGTGCTGTCTGCATTTCAAAGTGAAGTGCAAATGATTCCTGTAGTGTGCAATGTTTTCTGTTCATACTCCTGTTCATCCCAAAGTGCATAGCTAAATGTCTATGGAGATTCTCAGTCATCCAGGTCATGATTGTCCCGCAGATTGTCCTTCCATTCCCCACCATTCAATCAGAGCTGAAGAAGCTTCTTGGATGAGAAGCAAAATGTCTACGAAGAAAAACAAGGAAGTCCAATCATCTCTTGAAAAAGCACCTTTGGGACAACCATGACGTGGGTGACTGAAAACCTCCATAGACATTTAGAATCTTACTGGTTGCTGAATACAATAGCATGATGGAAGCTCTTTACGATTCATATTTTAATGTCTTTCAGTTTGGCTAAAATGGTTGAATCTGTTGCTCAGCTGTCACATTCAAGCTGCCCTTAAAGGACATGAATTCACTGTACCCCTGGGCCTGTTTAATTGAAGTAACTGTCAATCTTAATAGCAAAGAACAACTTTATGATTTGGTCTGCTGGACAGGGACGCTTTAGTTGAAGCTTCACTAAAATGAAGTGTGCTTTCAAAACTGTGCACACTTTTATCTGTTATTGATAGTGGTTTTGCTAGGTATGCACTGTTCGTGTGCATAGGAACTGGATGCTATATTAATTCTTTCCATGACTATTCCATGTTCCACAACAGGTATGGAGGGTATTCTCATGTTAGCCACCACATGTTATGCCCTTGTGAATAAAGACTGAAATTATACAACCTCCAACCACATGTGAAAGCTTCTACACAGAACTAGGTTTACATGTTAGACTTAATATGAGATATTTATATGTAATCTCATTTCCCAGGTCCCACATTTTTTAATATTTGTATGCCAGAAATGGAAGTCTGGGTACAGATTCAAGCTGGGAAAATTTTCATCCCTCTCAGCATATCTTTCTAAGACTTATTTCCACCCTTCAAACCCTCTTACTAAACCTATGGGAGTAGAGTGATGCAGATTTCCTTTTCTAGAAAATGTCCATAATGGATCTTGATTCAGTGATTCTTGTCACCTTATCAAGTTAATAATTACCATGCCCCTCTTTTCACACATTATAAAGAAAAGATTGTCAGTTTTTTACAAAATCGTGATGCCTTTTTAGATTGAAAACTATAGTTAATATAATGGGCCACTAACCAGGCATCAACCAGTTCATGTTTCAAATAGCTATTATAATTTGAATAGGAAATTCATGCAGTGTAATGTATAACTATAACCATCAACAATTAGAATAGTATATTTCAGATTGGAAGTTAATAAAAAAGAAATACTGACAAATTAAATGAAAATGTCCCTGCTTTTAACCCCTGTGTTTATAATATCTGACCATAATAATATGTAGAATGATATAAAAAATGAAGGGAGGGAGGGAGGGAGGAAAGAAGGAAGGGAGGGAGGGAGGGAGGAAGGAAGGGAGGGAGGAAGGAAGGAAGGAAGGAAGGAAGGAAGGAAGGAAGGAAGGAAGCTTTCCGAATGATCGGGGAAGACAGTGTATGCAGGGGACATGCCCAATTACTAAAGGTTAATGTAAGATTAAAAGCCTTAATCAAATTCCTGCAGAAATGAAGTACTATATGCCCTAACTCTAAAGAACAGCAAAATGTGGTTTAAAAGATTTCACAGCACAGTAATTGAAAAGGACACAGTCAAGTCACATTTAAAAATTAAAACGCAAAATAAGCATTTTTATTTCTATTGGGAATTATTACTCATTGTGACATGCAGCGCTTTGCCCAGAATTGTATTAATCTCCATCAGTTTCCGGTTAGACTGCACTGATTGGTTTTGAACAACACATCTGATCGGGCTTCCCTGTTTTCCTTCTCCAATGTTTTTCTGTGGCTTAGCCTTGGATAATCTATAGGAGGTTTGGGTGCTTTTTGGTCTTTCCATCTTTGCTCATCTTTTATTTAGCACCTTGATAATGTCCACTGCCCTCCAAGCCATTGTCTCTTTTGAAGTGTGAGACTTGCTTATAGATGTTTTACTCAAAGTGTGGAGACTTATCGTGGGGCAGTCAAAACTCACAACTGTTGAACACATGTATGCACTCAATACATGAGGCTCCTAAATGAGGCTCCACTATTTATCAAACAGAAGGAGGGGGGAGTGATTGCTCATCATTTACTCCTGCATTTAAAAAACAAACAAACAAAAAACAAATCTTATAGAGCAAAATGAAAGGTGATACTTTTTCACTTTATTTTGCCCAGACCAGCTTTACCAGGGCAGGAGGAGAACAAAAGTCACATTCCCAGTTTCCTCTTTAAGGATAAGCACATGATATCAAAAGTAAAAGTGCTGAGGGGATAAAGTTCTGTCTTGATGCCATCTAAACTAGTGGGTGATATCAATAGGTCAATTTTCAATTCATGCGTAGTTTGTTCTACAGATTTGGTATGCTTAGTTGTTACTGATCTCCTCTATCTACTTATCAAAGATTTTTTAAAGGCAACAACATGCCTCTTTTCTGATAAGTTTAAAGTCTCCATACTGTTGTTGTTGTTGTTGTTGTTGTTGTTGTTGTTGTTGTTGTTGTTGTTGTTGTTCTTCTTCTTCTTCTTCTTCTTCTTCTTCTTCTTCTTCTTCTTCTTCTTCTTCTTCTTCTTCTTCTTCTTCTTCTTCTTCTTCTTCTTCTTCTTCTTCTTCTTCTTCTTCTTCTTCTTCTTCTTCTTCTTCTTCTTCTAATGATGGGCATTGCACAGAACTCTTAGAGCAGTGATGGCGAACCCTTTAGAGGCCAAGTACCAAAAATTGGCCCCACCCCACTCCACTCCACCCCCTGCCCTGCCCTGCCCCCACTCCACCCCCCATCCCCTGCCCCGCCTAACCACAGGGCCACGCACCGCCTCCAGGGCCCGCTGCAGATCGCCCAGGCAGCCCAGCAGTGCCACGGTGGTCACGCCCTCTGCCCGCGCCCTGCAGCATCAACTGTGCACGATGGGGTGTGAAGGCAGAGTCTTGTCTACGCTGCCTGGCTGCCATGTCTTTGGCTGCATTGCTCCGGGTGGGCCACGCTCAGAGGTGACTCTTCTTCAGGGGTGCTGCTGGAGAGGAGGAGGTCATGGGGGGAGGGGAGGCTGGGGCAACAGCACGTGTGCCCACAGAGAGGGCTCTAAGTGCCTCCTCTGGCACCCGTGCCATAGGTTCGCCACCACTGTCTTAGAGTATACAAAGGTGCTTTTTCAAAAGGCAACTGGACTTGGTTTTTCTTTGAAGTTATTTTGCTTCTCATCCAAGAAGCTTTTTCAGTTCTGACTGAATGGTCGAGGATGGAAGGATTTATGTTCCTTGCAGCCATCTGGTCATTAGCACTCTTTCTGAGAGCCATTAAGACTACTTGGAGGTCCATTTGTGCCCTCATGGTAATCTGAGTAGTGTAGAACCTTCTTGGGACTACTGAAAGGTCTGCATTGTAAAGAGGGTAAGTTGTATTGTATTCCTCCCCCTCCCTGGTTGAGGTGGGGCTGTTCAATCTTAATGCAGGTGGCCTCATTGACTCCTCTTTCAAACCAGTGGTCCTCTCTGTCCAGAATGTGGACTTTGCTGTCTTCAAAAGAGTGACCTTTGTCTTTCAAGTGCAGATGGAGTGCTGAATTTTGTCCTAATAGGTTTGTTCTCCTATGTTGTGCCATGCATTTGTGAAGTGGTTGTTTTGTTTCTCCAATGTACAGATGTGTACATGTCTCACTGAATTGTACTTTATATATCACATTGTTTAGTTTGTGTCTGGGGCTTCTGTATTGTTGTATTTTTCAGTTCAACCAACACAATATACATATACAACCCACAGTATCTATGTTGGAAGGATCATTCTTTTAATATAGAGGAACTACCCTGTTTCTCTTTCTTGTCTGAGTCATCTTAAATATCATAATCAAGAATGTATTGTGTCCCAAATCCCATCTCCTAGTGCATGTGTATTGCTATTATAGCTGCAGAGATTTATACGTTGTGTGGCATAGACCTTTTCACTCCCCTCATATTTCTATTCCACTCTAAGCCACCCACCCAAAAAAAAGAACAACTGGGATATTATGGTTGCTGCACAGGTAAATCAAAAAATATAAAATACAAAGCAATAAAGCAATGATGAACACCACAAAGTGAAATGTAGATAAAGTTAACAGTAAGAAGGAAAACGAGGCACATAAAAGTTCAATAAAACAAGAATCAAAATCAACAGTACAGAAATCTTCAAGTTAGAAAGAAAAAAGAAATAATAATAATAATAATAATAAAAAGAAGAAAAGAAAGCTGTTCTTAAAATGTCTGGGGAAATAAAATATTGAAGACCAAAAAGGCCTTAGCATGAGGAAATTATTCCAAGGAGAGAATATTATGGCTTAAACTCACCTGCTCCAATCATCTGACATTGGAGTTTAAGATGGATCTCAGACAAAAGATTTCAAAGAAGAACCTGGATTGACAACAACAACAACAACAACAACAACAACAACAATAATAATAATAATAACAATAGCATGCTGTGACATTAACAGACTGTATCTACCAAGGCAAACAGGTGGGCGTGGAATGTTGCAAGTACATAGATTTATCATTTATTTATTTATTTATTTATTTATTTATTTATTTATTTATTTATTTATTTATTTATTTATTTATTTATTTATTTAAATTAATATGCTGCCCCTCTCCCAAGACTCAGGGCGGCTCACAACAACAAAACAATTTAAAAACAAAATTAATTTAAAAATTAAAAAATTAATTCCATTCACACAACATACAAGCACATTCAGCTCACAGCCGCTGATGGCAGGACACTCTTAGGGCCGAGGGTCAGAGCACAGCTCATATGCCCCAAGCCTGTCGGCATAGATGTGTCTTCAGCGCTTTCCGGAAAGCTAGGAGGGAGGAAGCAGTACGAACCTCTGAGGGAAGCTGGTTCCAGAGGGCTGGGGCAGCAATGGAGAAGGCCCTTGCCCTAGGCCCTGCCAGACGACATTGTCTAACAGATGGGACCCGTAGGAGGCCAACCCTATGCGCCCTAACCGGTCGCTGGGATTCATGTTAAAGATGATTAAAGGAGAAAAAATGACTTTGGAAGAATATCTGAAGAACAATGAAGAAGATGCACTGAAGTTGGTTTATCAGGAAGTCTCTTCTCACAGTCACTCATGCTCTTATCACCTCGAGGTTCGATTACTGCAATGCTCTCTACATGGGGCTACCTTTGAAAAATGTTCGGAGACTTCAGGTAATGCAGAATGCAGCCGCGCGAGCAGTGTTGGGCTTACCTAGAAATGCCCACATTTCGGCATCACTCCGCGAGCTGCATTGGCTGCCAATTGGTCTCCGAACCCAATTCAAAGTGTTGGTTATGACCTATAAAGCCCTACATGGCATCGGACCAGGTTATTTACGGGACCGTCTGCTGCCTCATGAATCCCAGCGGCCAGTTAGGGCCCACAGAGTGGGCCTTCTCCAGGTCCCGTCAGCCAGACAGTGTCGCCTGGCGGGGCCTAGGGGAAGAGCCTTCTCTGTTGCGGCCCCGGCCCTCTGGAACCAACTTCCCCCGGAGATCCGTGTCGCCCCCACCCTCTCCGCCTTTCGTAAATTGCTTAAAACACACTTTTGCCGGCAGGCCTGGGGCAGCTAACATCTTGCCCCTAGCCAGTGTATGTTTGTGGAATGATTGGTTTTTTGTTTTTTTGTTTTTTGTTTTTTTTTAACTTAAGGGTTTTTTATATGTATGTAATTTCTATTATGCTGTGAGCCGCCCTGAGTCCTCTGGAATAGGGCAGCATAGAAATTAAATTAATAATAATAATAATAATAATAATAATAATAATAATAATAATAATAATAATAATAATAATAATAATAATACTGATTACTGGAGAGACCAAACTGACCTACAAGAAAGACCAAGTGAAGAACAGAATGAAGGCATGGGAAGACAAAGCACTACATGGCCAGTACATTAAAACAAAAATGGCAGAAAAAGCAGATAATAACAAGACCTGGCAATAGCTAAGAGCAGGAAAGTTGAAGGAAGAGTCTGAGGAATTAATTCTGGCTGCACAAGACCAAGCCTTAAGGACAAATGCATACAAAGCCAGAATTGAGAAGACAGTGACAGATAGTAGGTGCCACCTTTGCAAAGAAACTGAAAAAAAAAAACCCAGTGAGCCACCTGGTCAGCTGATGCAAGAAGATTGCACAGACTGACTACAAGCAGCAGCATGACAAAGTAGCAACAATGGTGCATTGAAGATCTGCAAGAAATATAATTTGCCTGCAAGTGCGAATTGATGGGACCATAAAATAGAAAAAGTCATAGAAAATGATAATGTTAAATTGCTCTGGGACTTTCGAATTCAAACCGACAAGCACCTGCCATATAACATCCTGGACTTAACAATTGTCAATAAGAAAGACAAAAAAAGTCTGGATAGTGGACATGGCCGTGCCTGGAGACAGCAGAATAGATGAGAAAGAACTGGAAAAGTTAACAAAATGCAAAGACCTACAAATAGAAATAGAAAGACTGTGGCAAAAGCAAGCAAGGGTAGTACCAATAGTAATAGGTGCCCTGGCTGCAATCCCAAAACAACTGGAGCACCACTTGGACACCATTGGCATTGACAAATTTGCCATCAGTCAATTGCAAAAGGCGGCCTTACTGGGAACAGCTTCCATCCTGCAATGATATCTGCAACACCATCAAACATCCACATCTGCCTATCCCAGGTCCTTGGTAAGGAATCGATAGGTAGACAAAAATGCCAAACCCAGTCTGAACATCTGGCTGACTGTGCAATGATCAACAATAATAACAATAATAAATAGTTAATACCTACATCATATACTCATGTTGCAAATATATGTACATATATAAATGCACACCCATCATGCTATTCCATTTTGGGCTATGCAACATTATGTAAGGCACAAAAAAGGAAGTAAGAGCTGTAAATGTATTTTTCTTTGCTAAGCTCTGTTTGATTTAAAAATGTAAGAAGGAAAGAAAGGGAAGAATGAATGGACCATACCACAGGAACACTGGAAAAATGATTGGTCCATAATGGGTGGGAGAGAGGAAGTGGCTAAGAAACAGTCTTCTGTCTCTGAATGTCTGCTAGATCTGACAACAAGTGTATCCACAAGGATGGAAGGAGAAACAATGAGAAGTGTTAGTTCCTCAAGCAATAAATATGCCTTAAGTCCTTCTATAAAATTTTAACCTCAGGGGCCACATCTCTTTTCTTCACCAGCACAAGATGCTCTCCTAGTCATGGCAAACTGAAAAAGGAACGCTTTATGGACACAAAACTTTACAATGCAATCTGGGACGAAGGTGTAAAGTCTGTCATGTGCATGCTTTTGTACTGAACTGTTCACATTTTAGATGTGTGCCATTGTGCCCACAGTAAATAAAGGTTATCATCTCATCTCATCTCATCTCATCTCATCTCATCTCATCTCATCTCATCTCATCTCATCTCATCTTATTACATAAGCATTGTTAGGAATCTGATCAATTGTCCATTTCACTGTGAATTAGCACTGGCTTTGCACCAAATATGTATTCTAAGTTTTATTCTCCAAACAACTGTTTTTCCGGGATAGATTTTGTAAAGAGTAGAGAGTGAAATGTGATCTCTATCCTCTTCCAAAACTAGATTCAGTGTCATTGTTCCCTTGGCATTGTTGTGCTTGTACTTGTGCTGCTATCATTTAACTTTCTGGCTGAGTAGTTGTTATCTTTTCTAAATTAGTTGCATCAGTCACATGCTAGGCAATCAAGGGTCACATACTAAACAAAACGGCAATCACCCATCCACTAACAGGCTTTGCACGATGAAGCTCAAGAACAATTAATCTACATTGTATGAGCTATGCTCCATACGCACATAATTAAGATAAGTCCTGAAAATCAGTGTCCACTTGAAAAGAGGCAGATTTGTTGCTCTTCAGTTCCCATCAGTTTGCCAGAACAAACTGAATTACACCCTCAGAGCACTTTTAATTTCTTTATACAGTTGAACTTGGTCAACAATTCTTCCTACGCTGTTATTTTCCTACATCAGTTACGCCTATTATATAAAAAATTGAAATAATTACCATAATTGCTTAGGCTGCTTAGAAAAACACTAACTGTATGTGGAGTTGGGGGGGAGTGAATCTTTTAATTTTTTTATAGTAGTATTGGGATAAAAAAGAAATATTCATTTATGTAAGCTAAAGCCCACTTCAATCTTATCTGCTGGCATGAGGCATTTAAAAAGTTTTCTTTGAATTTTTATAGGCATCTAAATTTAACAAACTTTGAAATAAACCTTCCAATGCTTTGCACTTGTCAATGAGAAAGACTCTCCAAAAGAAGAAATGCAGCATGCATGTGGTGTTGCAAATGTAGTTTAAAAAACATTTCATTCACTTTGAAGATGAAATTAAGAGTAAGTATCAGGAAGGTTTAATTTTCAAAGGAACCACATGTATCAATTAGTGCACTTAAAAACATCCCCTTCTGTATCTCATTGACATTTGGATTATGTGTTTTATAGACACCCAGAGAGGTAAGAAGCAGAAAGAAATTCTGCTTAAGGGGAAAAAAACAAGATAAAAAACCAATACAAAAAATTCTTGTAGAAATGACTTGGGCTTACATAAAGCTAGAATTTATAGTTGTTACTGTGTTCATCCTCATCCTCATCCAAAATAGGAATAGGGCCAATATTTGTAAATGTAGATTATGCAACTGAGCACATTGTTCTGGACTCAGCAATTTTTAGCATAATCATTTGGGACATATGTTCTGCCAAAGCCATCAATCATACCACATTTATGCTGCTTCCACAATCTGCTTAGTTCCTCTCCTTCTGTTGTTTATTTTAAAAAGAGAGAGTAGGAAGGAATAGCAATTGCCCTTTCCTTAAAGTTCATCTTCCTTCTTTACATGTCATCTGCTCCTTTCTGTTTTATGAGTTGGCTTCCTTGCTGTAGTTGCTAATTGTTTAGTGCAATCAACGTCTCAATCAAATACATACTAAATCTGTGTGTCCAGAATAGGACCTGTGAGCACATACATTTTCAGATACTAATTTTGAGTGATGTGAATACATTAGGTTTTACTTTGTTGAATTAGTAATACATTTCAGTCCATAAAAGTGGTTTTCCCCACCTCTCCAACATCTACCACTTTCTTTAAAAAGAAAACAAAAACCAAGAGGTGTGATATCAAAACTTTGTAGTATATCCATACACACCCCACCATTAATGCTATTTAGTTTGAATTTAGTCTGCAAAGAGCCAGTTTCTATTTTTTTTTTTAAAGTAGCAAGATGACAAGTATGTGTTTCCCAACTGGGGTGATCCCAATGTGAAAGATAGCTTTGGTGAGATTTAAGCAAGATTGATTTACTGAGGGACAATATTTCTATCGGCTGTTCAGTCCATTTTTCCCCCCTGATATTTTCAACTGCAAGTCTAATCTTTCTAGTCCTTTGCTTCAATCACTTGAGATGTGCATATACCTTCCCTTATCAGATTAAAAGTAGAAGAAACAGAAGAAGAATTGATGTCTCTATTAAGCTGCTTAAATGATACCTGAGAGATAAATATAGAATACTGACAGTAAAAAAAATAAGGTTTCTTTTCCTTATCTGCATTAAGAAAAGATTTTTTTTTCTTGTACTAGTAGACCCCTCAGGTCACTTCTAACTCTTAGATTCTATGTTCTTTCTATCTACACTGAACTACATTCACTATTTGAAAAAGACAAACTGTATGTTCACATTTAGATTAATTAATTAATTAACACATTTAGATTAATGTACAGAAACATTAGACAAAGAAAACACTTAGAAAACAAAAATCGCATTGCTGTCTTTGACATGTTAGCTTTCTACAAGGATAAATTTTTGTCCCACTTGCATGTAGGTGTTATGTAGTTACAGATAATGCCTTAGCATTTCACATCATTACAGCATACATCTTTTATATGTTGTGTAGAAAAGAAAGAAACAATCAGCTTGTGTTTGGAAAGAAACGTGAAACCATATTTGTGTGAAATGATTCAAAATATTCAATGACAACAATAGGAGAATTGTTATGATGGATTCCAGGGACATCCTGTCTTTGGGTGAAATAATTAATCATCTTTGTTCAGTGGCAATTTTCTGACAGAAATAAATTGTATACAATGTTCAGTATTAAGGTCACACATAATAAAGTGGTTTTTCTGAGTGAAAATTGTATTCAGCCTTAAAAACAGAATGATTACAAGTTAGGAGCTAGGCAACTCATTTAAGCATATGGAGTTTTTGGAGATATGTCATACAAAATCATAGCACTTTAATTCCAGAACCATTTGCCTCACTTTTAACATGGTTAAGATAAATATGAAAGCTGATACTCTCATTTTATGTCTTTATATTAAGATTTCTAAACCCTAAATCTAGAAGTAACCTGAAGTTATGGGAATTTTGTCATGAATTTCTGATAAAAATCCACTGGGAAATAGCTGACATAAAGGCCCTAAGATATTTAAAGAACTTCCATATGCTTTCTATTTAATGTTCTATTTTTTCATCTGTAACAATTAAAATTAGCATATTCTTATGTATATCTGTTCCACAAACAAATAATGCTATATTTTCCACCAGGCATTGTTTTTACGGGACCATCTTCTGCCACATACTTCCCTTCGACCGGTGAGAGCGCACAGGGTCGGCCTCCTCCGGGTCCCGTCAGCGAAACAATGCCGTCTGGCGGGTCCTAGGGAGAGGGCCTTCTCTGTTGTGGCGCCCACTCTCTGGAACCAACTGCCCCTTGAAGTCCGCATTTCCCCCACTCTCCCGGCCTTCCGGAAGAATCTAAAAACTTATTTATGCCGGCAGGCCTGGGGATGACTGTGATTGTGTGCATATGATGAATGTGTTTGGGGGGTCTTTTAAATTGTTTTGTAGATTTGGTTTTTGGTGTTTTTTTTAAGTTGTGATGTTGTTTTTTGTTCATGTTGTTAGCCGCTCCGAGTCCTTTGGAGAGGAGCGGCATAAAAATCTAAATAAACTAAACTAAACTAAACTAACATTTGCAACTTGGAAAGTCACTCACACCCTAGTCTCTTCAAGGTTCAGCTACTGCAAAGTGCTCCTCATGAGGCTGCCCTTGAAAATTACTCAGAAGCTTCTTCTGCTCCAAAATTAGCATCCTTTTGAACGTCCACATGATATCTCTGCTCCGTGAGCTGCACTAGTTGCCAGACTGTTTGTTTGTTTATAAATTTTATTTGCTGCCCATCTCTTATCCAATGACACTGGGCAGTTTACAAGAAATCTTATTGTAAGATTTCAAGAAATCTTCCATAGATTTTGCCTGACTAGTATGGGCTAACAGATTAGATGTGCTCCAGGTCCCTTCAGTTAAACAGTGGTTTCTATCAAGAGTCCAGAAATATACTTCTTCTGTCATAGCACCTGGCCTCTGGAATAAGAAGCTTTCTGAAATTCACTGCTGGCATTCTATACAGCCTCAAAGACCTGTTTGTTCTTCCATACCATGCCAGTTTAGTCTGGCAGTTTAGGCATCAGACAAGAAACCAGGCAGCTGTCAGTTGTAGTCCTACCTTAGATAGGAAAGCCAGCTCACTGTCTGAGGTAAAATCACCTCACAGGGTGGTTTGGGGAAAATAGAAGGAGTTTAAGGATTGTTTGTCACCTGTTTGTCACTGTGGGATTTTGAATGAATGAATGAATGAATGAATGAATGAATGAATGAATGAATGAATGAATGAATGAATGAATGAATGAATGAATGACACAAATACACACACATACATATATACCTTGGATTGAGAAGAAAGGGGATCTATTTTTGTTTATATTTGTGCATGGTGCAGAACGATAAGATTTCATCTTGTTTTCTTTCATATTGGATTTTTTTAATGGACTATTATATTGGGAGCCACCCAGAGTCAGCTGATGTTGGCTGACACCAAATGTGTTGTAATGTGAACAAACCTTTTGCAGCTGTTCAAGTTTAAGGGACAGCCAATCCTCTAAATGCCTGTGTGTTTAAGCCAGAAAAAAAAAAATCAATGAACACATCAGTTAGTGCACATCATATCAAGTCTCAATGTTTCAGTTTAATAGCTAAGTCACTTTGCTTGAAATCAGTTTCAATCTTCTGCTTTTGTGGCCACATCTAGATTAGAATGAAGCTGAATCTTTCAGTGACTGGAGGAACATTCATCTTCAGAGGGCTTATTTAAAGATATCAGAGTTTTATGTTAACATTTATACAAATGGACTGCTATATAAAAATGGATGATTAATATTTAAGAATCCACTTTGTAAAAACTTAGAACCTAATTTTTATTTCACCGCATTTTACTACAGTCAATACCTGAGAAGTGGAACAAATAATCCACCCCAATCCACAATTTAATTTGCAGATGCAAATTCAAAGATAATCATTTGATGATATGGGGCCTTATGTGATAAGCTACGAAATCGGTTTTAAGGGACTGGTTTAAATAACTATTTCTTCCTTCTTTTGGTGAAAGATATTCACCTTTCATTATGCCTCTCTAAGATATTGTTTCTATCCTGCCCTACACTTTTTTAAAAATATTGTGAGATCATGTCTGAGTTTCACTTTGTTCCATGAATAAGCTACTTCAGTAATCATTTTATAGAAGCTTCATAGAAAAACAGAGTTGGAAGGGACCATGGAGGTCATCTAGTCCAACCCCTGGCTTGAGCAGGAGAGTCTATATCATTTCAGGCAAATGGATGTTCACTCTCTCCTTAAAAGCCTCCAGTGTGAGGCATCCACAACTTCTGGGGGCAAGTAATTCCACTGGTTGATTCTGCTCACTGTTAGGAAATGTCTCCTTAGTTCTAGGTTGCTTCTCTCTTTAATTAGTTTATGTCCATTGGTTCTTGTCTTGCCTTCTGGTGGTTTGGAAAATAGCCTCCCTCATCTTTGTAGCAACCCTTCAAATATTGGAAGGCTGCAATCACATCTTCCCTATTCTTATTGAGTCTATATGATGTCACTATCTCCCCCACATTAAGACAGAAGTGGTAGAAAAACAATATTCCTTTAAAAAAACATATTCCAATTTCTCCTAAAGATTATTACATGAACAAATCTGACAATTTTATAATTTCTCAGTTATCAAGAAAGGGGGAAAGATTCCCATTCTAACATTACATGTAATTTTTACCTCTACCCCTGAGGAAAATAGCAAATGGATGTCAGATATTCCATCACTAGTTTTAAAATTCTATAAAATCCCATGGGCAAGTTTGAAATAGGGCAGAAAAAAAGATATAAAGAAAAGCAAGAAATAATAATGTAACAGTTCCTTTAAAGCCATCTTGAAATTTTATACTGTCTTTTCCTTCTCCTGGGAATACAAGAAGTTATACATTACTGAAATTATTTTTCTTAAACATATACACAAAATTGTTCCTCTCCTTGATCTGTACATATAGCTATGAATTATGCAGACAGAAATATAAATGCTTTGCAATAAAAACATATTGTTGTTTTTACTGTTACTATTCTACAGTATTAATTTGCCCACATTTTGCAAGTTCAGTGCAGGTTCCACAAATCATTTTCTAACAATGTTTTTTTTTAAGAAAAAAACATGATTAGAAACAATGAAATAATTCACTATGTTTGTGACATGTTCAATAAGTTAAGTTCTTACATTTGTTAGTACTTCCAATGCATCCATATTCCCAGAATGATCTTTGTTTGTTTGTATTTTTTTTAAAATCATCCGATCTAACTCTTGCTCTTTTTTCATGCACACAGACACACAGAGAGTCCATTAGGTACTCTCCACAGTAGAAAAAAACTCTAATTTATTTTTATTGTATTTTCAGTGCTTGTATTTTAAAATGTCAACCACAGTATCACTTTTGTATTAAGAAATAATTCATCAGTCTGTTTTCTACTTTGCATGTGATATGATAACAATAACAATAATAAAAAAAGTTGGAAGGGATCTTGGAGGTCATCTAGTCCAACCTAGGAAACCCTATACCGTTTCAGACAAATGGCTGTCCAGTCTCTTCTTTTAAAAATGCCGGTGTTGGAGCATTCACAGCTTCTGGAGACAGGTTGTTCCACTGATTAATTGTTCTCACTGTCAGAAAATGTCTCCTTAGTTCTAGGTTGCTTCTCTCTTTGGTTAGTTTCTCTCTTTGGTTAGTTAGCCCCTCAGATATTGGAACACTGCTATCATGTCACCCCTCATCTTTCTCTTCTTTAGACTGGGCATACCCAATTCCTGCAATGATTCCTTATTTGTTTTAGCCTCCAGTCCCCTAATCATCTTTGTTGCTCTTTTCTGTACTCTTTCTAGGGTCTCAGCACCATTTTTACATCGTGGGGACCAAAACTGAACAACTGCAAGGACAGAACAATCCTTCTGCGTCATATATACCCTTAGCTTTTTCGTCTAGAACCTACAGCCATCTCTCTCCTTCTCCCTCTCTCTCTCCCTCTGTCTCAATCCCTCTCCCTCCTTCTCCCCCATCTTTCTTTCCCTTTCTTCTCTGTCTATTGCTTTTCTGAAATTTATATCAGTCTGTACCTTTTCCATATAGTTCTATATATTGAAACAAAGAAACAAGCAAACAAGAAATTCTACATTTGATTTCATAGGCATCTCCTAATCTACACACATATATGGAAGACCTTTGGGTTTGAAGAAGACACACTGTTGTGCAGTTCATCTGTGAACATGGAGGTGGTTTTGCAGTCCCAATTTGGAAACACAGAGTCTAACAGAATGGGGGCACTGAAAGCCTATTTTTGTAGTAACTGTGAGCTACCAACTATGACATTGTTTATGGTTTTCTATCAGTTTTTCCCAGCATCTGTTTTCAAAGTTGGTGGAGCACAGGGATAATAATAATAATAATAATAATAATAATAATAATAATAATAATAATAATAATAATAATAATAATAATAATAATAATAATAATAATAAAGTTGTAAGGGACCTTGGAGGTCATCTAGTCCAGGGCTTGTCAACCGGTGGTACGCGTACCACTTGTGGTACGTGACCACCTGGGTGGTGGTACGCGGCGTCGCCTTCTTCCCTCCCCCCGCGGCGTTGCCTTCCTCCCCCCGCTCCGCTCCTTCCCACCTCACTTGTTTGTGGAAAATATGCTGCTTGATGGCAGCCTGCACAAACTTTACTGAATGTGCCCTGCAGGAGGTGTGTGAAGAGTGCAGGTGCAGAGCAAGGCCACACTCTCCCCAGGCACTCATTGTGCAGCAACTGGTTTGACTTCTTGTGCACTCAGATCAGCGAAGGGGAGGCCACCACAGTGCCGAACTCCTGCGCCCGTCAGCTGGTGACCCCCCAAACTTGTGCTTGTCAGCTGGGAGGTCTGGCCCCGGCGCCAGCCTCCTTTGCCACCCCACACGTCATCCTTGACCCCTCCCCCAGCCCGTTCACATCGAGCCTGCCAGGGCTTGACAGGGAGAGAGGGAGGGAAGGAGGAAAGGACTCCTCCTCCTCTCCTAAGGTTCAAAGTATGATCAGCTTCCCAAGGGCGCCACAATCCCAATTCATGTGTTTCGGCTTTACCTCCTTGGTGCTCCCAGGAATGGGGAAGGCAGAAGAAAGCTTGTCTAGGCTAGGCAAAGAAAAGGCACGGAGCTGTGAGCTCAGATCGCAGGCAGGCCGGGGAAGGGGGTGAAGAAGAGAAAGGGGATTGGGAGAGAGGAAACGCCTAGCTTGTCCTCGCCTCTACCAAGAATCTCTTGCGCCACCTCACAGGAACACCTGGTTTCAGATTTACACCGCAAAAGTTTTTCTTGCACAGAGGAGAGAGGAAAAACAATTGCGGAACAATTGGGAATCCCTTGCAAGGCACCATGTACCTTGGTGCTTATTTCCTAATGCTTTCCCCCGTGTTTTCTGCTCCACCCTGAATTCACCTCCTTTCTACTCTCCTTACACAGCTATCTATGGTCTTAATACAGCCCTAAGTCTGTCTCGCTTTCAACACCCCCTAAAATTCTTGATTCAGGCAGGCTTCCAGAATTTGGCTGGCAGGATGCTGGTAACCCCTCCCCTTTGTCCTGTCGCCTCCCATGGCACCGCACCGCTCTGTGTCCCGCTCCTCCGTGTCTCAAGCCTCCATGGCACACAACTGCTGGCGTTATGCTTGGGTGGAAGACTTTTTCTTTTACAGATGGGGCAGATGGGTCCAACATTTGCAGGCAGGCAGGACCCTGCCCACCCAGCCGCCACCTCCTCATCGCCCTCCACGCCAGCCAGCTCCATCGCCACATCTCTCAGCTGACAAGCATAGGAGTTCAGCGCTACAATGACCTCTCCTTCGCCCTCCGCACCAGCCAAAGTGTTGCTGGCTGCACCCGTCAGCTGGCAACCCTCTGAACTTGTGCTTGTCAGCTGGAAGGTCTGCCTGCCTGCGAATGTCAGGCCCACATGCCCCATCTGTAAAAGAAAAAGTCTTCTGCCCAAGCATAACTTTAAGGATTTTAAGGATCTTTGAGAGGGAGAGAGAAATAGAGAGAGGGAGAGAAAGAGGGAAAGAGAAATAGAGAGAGGGAGAGGGAGAAAGAGAGAGAAAGTGGAGAGGGAGAAAGAGGGAGACAGAAAGAGGGAGACAGAGGGAGAGAGAGAGAAAGAAGGAGAGAGAGGGAGAGAGAAAGAGGGAGAGAGAAAGGGAGACGGAGAGAGAAAAAGAAAGGGAGACAGGGAGAGAAAGGGAGAGAGAAAGAGACAGGGAGGGAGATAGAAAGGGAGAGAGGGAAAGAGAAAGGGAGAGAGAAAGAAAGAGAGAGATTAAATTAGTAACATGGTTGTTCAGTAAATCTGGTTTCCCCACTAACTTGTCTTAAGGTTGCAAAAGGTGATCACATGACCCTGGAACAATGTGACCATCATAAATAAGAATCGGTTGCCAAGCATCTGAATGTAAATCACATGACCCTGGGTATGCTGCAATGGTCATAAGTGTGAAAAATGGTCATACGTCACTTTTTCCAGTGCTGTTGTAACTTTGAACAGTCACCAAGCAAACTGTTGTAAGTTAAGGACTACCTGTACTTTATCACTTTTTTCCATTTTTTTTTGTCATCAAGCTTTTGACACCTTGCTGGGTGACTGGTGATACTCAAATGTTGCCATAGTCTAAAAGTGGTACAATTGATGAAAAGGTTGAAAAGCCCTGATCTAGTCCAACCCCCTACTCAGGCAGGAAACCCTATACCATTTCAGAAAAATGACTATACAGTCTCTTCTTAAAAACTTCCAGGGTTGGAGCATTCACCACTTCTGGAGGCAGGTTGTCCCACTGGTTAATTGTTCTAACTGTAAGGAAGTTTCTCCTTAGTTCTAGGTTGCTTCTTTCCTTGATGAGTTTCCATCCATTGCTTCTTGTCCTGCCTTCAGGTGCTTTGGAGAATAGCTTGACTCCCTCTTCTTTGTGGCAACCCCTGAGATATTGGAACACAGCCATCATATCCCCCCTCGTCCTTCTCTTCATTAAACTAGACATACCCAATTGCAGCAACCGTTCCTTATATGTTTTAGCCTCCAGTCCCCTAATAATCTTTGTTGCTCTTCTCTGTACTCTTTCTAGAGTCTCAGCATCTTTTTTACATCGTGGTGACCAAAACTGCACGCAGTATTCCAAATGTGGCCTTAACAAGGCATTGTAAAGTGGGTTATCTCAGCAGCCGCATACATTTCATTGGCTTCATAAGTTTTTTTTTCCCCATTGCCTGTCCCTTCCCTGCTCCAAGTGTTAGAAGGGATTTTTCAAATAATCTGGTCCACTCTTATGGAGGCCTTCCTGGTCTTCATCTGGTCTCATGAGAATTGCCCCATTTTATGACCTTTCTTGTTAGGTGAATCACTACCATTGTTAAATTAGTAACACAGTTGTAAGGTGAATGTGGCTTCCCCATTGACTTTGCTTGTCAGGGGAGTTCAAAAGCTTTCTGGGACACTATGATGGGACACTATGACCATCATAAATATAACCAATTGCTAAGCATCCAAATTTTGATCATGTGATGGTTGTAAGTGTAAAAAGTGGTCATAAGTCACTTTTTTAGTGCTCTTGTAACTTCAAGTGGTCTGCAAATTTAGGACTACCTGTATCTGGCAAAACATGTAACATGCAATATCTTTTTGCATGTCCTTCACATCTCTTTCATCTGAAATATATGTTGCATTTTACATAACAGATTAGGCAATAAATTCTGGCAGAACATGGACAGGAAATCCTTCATATCAGCACTACCTCTTCAATATTACTGATCCAATATACCTTAGAACCTTTTTATTTAATCTACTAAATATCTTGTCTTCTGCAATATTGGAGAAAAGCTATAGCACAGGGGTTCTCAGCCTTGGCAACTTTAAGACTTGTGGACTTCAACTCCCAGAATTCCTCAGCCAGCAAAGCTTTAAGTCCACAAGTCTTAAAGTTGCCAAGGTTGAGAACCCCTGCTATAGCGACAGCAATAGCACTTAGACATATACCACTTCATAGTGCATTTTACAGCACTATCTGAGTGGTTCACAATATCAGCTTAAGCCCCCCAATAATCTGGATCCTCATTTTTAAGGTGACCAACCGTCCTCCTTTAGGGAGGACAGTCCTCCTTTTGTAAGTTCTGTCCTCCCTCGAAAAGTGTCCTCCTACATGTCCTCCTTTTCGATATTTGAAGACTAATCTACAGGGCTTTTTTTTTTTCATAGAACGCTCAGAATGGTGTTCCGGCACCTTTTTTGACGTTTTTTTTTCAACTTTTGCATGAAATGTGCTACTCCCGCTTTTGGCTTTTGAAAGCCAATAGGAATTGCTGCTGAGTGCGCCAAACCACCCGGCTGGCAAACTTTGCACATGCAAGTTGTCTGCAGCAAAAGCGAATTGGCAGGAACTTTGCACCCCTCCCTGTTACCCAACTACAACATCTCCTAGTTAGTCCCAAAAATACCTGGAGGAAACTGGAGCGGTGATGCCACGGTAAGTTTCTCTTGATCTCAGACCCTGCTAGGGCAATAATGTTGATACTCTAGCTGCAGCACTTGCCATAAAATTCAATATGAAGGATATTTCTTGTTCAGATATTTCCAATATATTTTTAGAAGATGATATATTGACAAAAATATTCATTCAATAGAAAAGAACTCATTTAAATAGTAATTAATAGGTGTGTAAGCATAATTACAATATAAAATGTTATTGTTACAAATGGTTTTTATTATGCATTTATCATATTATAGTGTATTCTGTATTATTGTTGCAATGAATAAAATGTTTCTTTTATTTACGATATCTTTTTCTTCAATTTATTTGTATCCTCCTTTTCATTGTAAAAATGTTGGTCACCTTATCATTTTACCAACCTCGGGAGGATGGAAGGCTGCATCAAGCTCGAGCTAGTCAAGATCGAACTCCTGGCAGTGGGCAGAATCAACCTGCAATACTGCATTCTAACCACTGTGCCACCACAGTTCTTAAAACTACACACCTTTTACAGAGTGAACCTAACTCTGTGACTTGGAAAAATCAGAGACTTTAGCCGCCAGGGGTTCTCAACCTTGGCAACTTTAAGACTTGTGGACTTCAACTCCCAGAATTCCTCAGCCAGCTTTCCTGGCTGAGGAATTCTGGGAGTTGAAGTCCACAAGTCTTAAAGTTGCCAAGGTTGAGAACCCCTGCTTTAGCCCATATGCTTTCTGCAGCAACTTCATCCCTATCCTTATAATTTTGCTTGGTACCAGAAGTTTGCTCTATTCTGGACATGTTCTCATTTACTCTTAGTTTTGGACGAGACTAATAACATTTCTAGGAGATTTGCAAGATTTATTTCAGTTGCCACTGCTTTGCAGAAGAAAATGCCCCTTGTAATTTTGGGATTGCAAAGCTCTGCAACCTTTTTTTTTTATCCTTTCAATCATGTTTTATGTTTTTATCTTTTTTTTGTTATATTTCACTGATCACAATGAAATATATGCACATAATCACTTAGTAGCCTAGTAATTCAGTATGTTAGAATGGCAGCATTTTATTCACAAAGTAGTTTTATGATGTAGAGAATTAGTTTTAAGTATTTGTACTTCAGTATTTGTATAATATCCTGGTCTATTTTATGTGTTTCTATTAACCTTCTGGAATATATTTATCTATTCTAATTTAAGCTTTACAACCCTTAACAAAATGAAATGTATAATATGGTGTAGTAAATATAGTAAATAAAGCAAAACAAGAATCAAAGTAAAATAAAATCCTGTGAATAATGTCTTCATTCAGGCTGTAACAGATTTATTCAGAAAATACCATTTCACTTTTAAAAAAAATCCATGACAGATTTTTCTTCCCAGTATCAAGGAACAATTTAGTCTTAATCAATATTTTAAAATTATATTGATTTTTTAAAAAAATATAGTAATGTTAAATGAATGAAGAGGAAGGATGGATATATGTATTTCAATAAATACATGATCATAGTCTATTGTAAATATGAATCAATTTTCTCAGTTAAAACTACAGGTAGTCTTGACATATCAGAGTATATTTAGGGACTGTTCAAAGTTACAATGACTCAAAAAAAGGGACTTATGATTGTTTTTTACACTTACAACCTTTGCAGCATCCCTGTGGTCACATAATCAAAATTCAGAAACTTGGCAATAGACTCATATTTATGAGGGTTGCAGTGTCCCAAGGTCATGTGATGCCATTTTGAGAACTTCTGAGAAGCAAAATCAACGGGGAAGCCACTTAACAACCATACTGTAACTGAACTGCAGTGATTCACTTAACAGCTGTTAAGGCCGTAAAATGGGGCAAATTTTACTTAACAAATATTTCCCTTAGCAACAGAAATGCTGGGCTTAATTGTGGTTGTGAGTCGAGAACGACCTTCACAAAGTTTGGATTCAAAATGCAGTAATGCATTTTCCTGAAAGCATTTTTTGTTGTTGTTAAGTTTTCTTGAATTTAAAATAGGGCAGATAATTTGTATTAGCTGGGCATATGGTTAAAAAGAAGCAAATCTTTTTTCCCCCTTCCTTATCATGGTTTTCACGAGAGTTTAATGAAATTAAAATCAACGTCATTTTTGGGGGGAGGGGAGGAGGAGGATAAATAGAATGATTGCAAATCTAATGAAGCACTATCATAACAGCCAATCCAGTAGATGTAATTCTGTCCTGTGAGAAAATTGAGCAGCAATTTGAAAAGATTGATAATTTGGACATATGTAACATCGAGATTGTAGTACTTTCCATTTTACTGTGGTAAATTTACTGCCTGGATCATGCTTTCATTCTTTGCACCATTTATTTAATAAGTGCTGGGTTCATAAATGTCCCTTCTCCCTTTTGAGTGCCTCTCTGTGTCATTGGGCTGCTGAGTAATTTAATTGTCAACTGTAATGAAAACTACTTTGCTGGGTACTGAAGACAAATATGGGTTTTGCTCTAACTTATTTAATAATCTTTAGCTTTATTATGTGAGCATTTAACTGCTACATATTTTTTTTTGCTACACAATTGCTTTATTTTCCAGAAATATTGGTTGAGCGGATGACAACTTTACCAAACCTTGTCAGCAACATTTGAGCGACGCAGTTTAGCAGTAAGAAGAATAGCAGATATTGTTTGACTCTCACGGTAGAACTGGGTAACAGAAAATGTTGCAAGTAAACACAGTATCTTCTTTTCAAATATATTTCAATGCAACTATCTTCTGTCTATGGAGATTCTCAGTCATTCAGGTTATGGTTGTCCCAAAGGTGATATTTTTAAGAGGCAACTGGGCTTTCTTTGTTTTTCCTTGAAGACAGTTTGCTTCTCATCCAAAAAGAGAATGAGAAGCGAAACATTTTCAAAGAAAAAGCAAGAAAGTCCAGTTTCCTCTTGAAAAAAAAAAAAATTCGGGACAACTATTTTCTGCATTAGGAACTGATGTATCATTGTTTAAAAGAGAACTTTTACTCGTACATTCTTTTATGTGTCTGTGTTTCTCTGTGTGTGTATTTGTGTGTGGATGTGTGCTGTAGATGAATATCTTTACCTTGGATATCTTAGATAATGACTAATACTCATGAATAGCATTTTCCTCAATAAACTTGTTTATCCCCTCCTAAAGCAAGATCTATAAAAATTTTAAGATCTATAAATCATAATACTTAAATAATAGAATTGTAATAGATGAGGGAGATAATATGGGAGGATCTTTTTAATAGGCTGTGAGTGATTATTATCAAATATTCAAAGCATTGAAATAGAAAAATAAACACCTTGTCTTCCAGATTAATCAGATTTTTTTTTTAAAAAAAGCAATGCTGACATTTCAGTTTTGTGCCAAACTGGGTTAGTTCACTCTCCGACATGAGTAAGAAATCAAAGTTATTGTCCATGTTTCTTCTTCTATTCTGGAATAATACAAAATGACTTGGGTATAATTAATAAATTCCCCAAATATATCAAAGAGTTTGTATTGTCAGTATTTTTTAAAGCATCATGTAGCAGAAGATGGAAAGAATTCTCTATCTTAGAACTTGCATAAGAATCCATTATGAGTGACCATAAAAGGTGTTTACCTATATCAAGATTTTTTTAAAAAAACTTTTAAACTTTAGGTGGTATGGATTTAAACTCCCAGAATTCTGCAGTCAAAATTCTGGGAATAGAAGGCCACATGTCTTAAGTTGCTTAAGTTGAACACTGACCTAGATTCACAGTCTGATTTGGCATAAGGAATATTTCTCATTGAATTCTAACAATGCCAAATAGGTACTTGCAAATGCAGTGTCTATTTTTACTGAAATTTAAGTATATAAATTTAAGTATAATTATTTTGAAGGAAAATTCATTAAAAAAAAAGTAGGTGAATCATACTAAAAGCATTAAAAAGTGCTCAGTGGATAATAATCAAGAACATATTTATTAAGACAGAAAGCTGATTAAAATTACCATTAAAAATAAACATGTTATTGGAGTTTATCAGCCCACTTACAAATACGTATCTTTTTTATTGTTTTATTTATATTAATCCAGCTGGTATGAGTTATGAAATGAAGGTTGAAAATGGACTTGACATTAGCTTTTCCGTTGTCTTTTACCTATTTCTGCATGCATACATATCCCATCTGTTTTGTCTTTCACTGAATAGAATAATTTATCCAGTGAAATGAGTAAGTAGGAAATGGGTAGGAAGAACTCATTCTGCTTCTGTGCAATTAAAAACAAGTTCATAAATAAAGAATGAGCTAAGAAAAAATGAAAAAAAAATAACTGATAAATGATGCATTCTTTTCAACCGTGCCTATCCATGGGTTATTCATTCTGAGATAAAAATGTTACACAGCAACTACACAAATAACATTATTCACAAGGTGCATATGCTTTCCCCTGCTCCTCCATTTTTCTTACAATTGTGTAGGATTTTTTCTCAGTAATTTTTACACAGTAATTATGACTTCTCCTAAGTACAGTTTCTCCAGCTTTTTTAATAATCCAGTCCAAAACCTGACAATTAGTAGTGGCGGCTCTAAGGGATAACTTTTTTCCTCTGTCCTTTGCTTAGTCAAGTAAAAATGACTGGTTATCAGTGAACAAGAACAGGTCCACCAGAGGAACAACATAAACCACTCCTTCCTTGCCCTCTCCCACCACAGAACATTTGAGCATTGCCCAATAATAGTTCCTATTCCCTTGCAACCCCAACTTGTCTTTTTTCCTTTGTTAGATCTTCTTCCTGGACAGATTGCTGCAGGAGAAAAAACCCTCAGACTATATCCCCTTATACTTCTTGCTTACTTGTCAATAGCCCTTCCACCTCCAGCCTTCCTCCTTTCCTTTCCTTTCCTTTCCTTTCCTTTCCTTTCCTTTCCTTTCCTTTCCTTTCCTTTCCTTTCCTTTCCTTTCCTTTCCTTTCCTTTCCTTTCCTTTCCTTTCCTTTCCTTTCCTTTCCTTTCCTTTCCTTTCCTTTCCTCTCCTCCTGTTACCCCTCTGTAATCTTACCATTATATCTCCCTCTCTTATTTATTGCTTCTCTGCTTCCCTCACCCTGCTCCTATTCTTTCACTCATACCCAAGTTGATCATTTTTATACCTTTTCTAATCTTCAAGGTCCATTTCTGCCTCTCTGTTCCTCAAGAAACTACATGTTAGGCCCTGATATTAATATTTTTCCCTGGCTTTCAACAACTCAATATTTGGTTTATTTTAGCATATCTGAGATCCTATTTCTTCTTCTTCTTCTTCTTCTTCTTCTTCTTCTTCTTCTTCTTCTTCTTCTTCTTCTTCTTCTTCTTCTTCTTCTTCTTCTTCTTCTTCTTCTTCTTCTTCTTCTTCTTCTTCTTCTTCTTCTTCTTCTTCTTCTTCTTCTTCTTCTTCTTCTTCTTCTTCTTCTTCTATATTCACTTGTATGTTTTCTTTTTCATTCTTATCTACAGACAGCAGATGATTAGATGGTGCTAATTAAGGGACTCTAATTAATTTTTGCAATTGTTAATACATGAAACCATAAGCTTTTCCTGACAGGTTTGTTCTGATGAGGCATGAGGAAGTGCTTGACATTATGCCATGGAAAATTAATTGCTCTCCATCTTCAATTTTAAACAATTCATAGAAGTCAATTGCTTAATATCCTCTTTGGGGAAAAATACAGAGTTGGGTTGGTGAAGAGAGGAAATAATAATAATAAAAACATTAAAACTAGGGCAGGAATTGTTTTCTAAGCTCATGTATTTTCATACTCTATCCTGAGGCAAGATTAGGCTTGGAAGAAAACTCAGAACCAAAATCTCCTTTGAAGCTTGTTGAGTCTATTTGTACTCCTGAATCCATTGAAAATCTCTGGTATTTGCACAAGCAAACAACCAGGGAAAACCCTTGAAGCAGTTGCTAGATCATTGTTCTTCAAACTTGGATCTGTAAGATGTGTGGACTTCATCTCCTTCAGGTCCCAGCCAGCATGCTGGGTGGTAAATTCTGGGAGTTGAAGTCCACACATCTTAAAGTTGTCAAGTTTGAAAGATATTAAACTAGATCAAATCTTGTCAAGGTTGTTATTGCCTCAGCAGTTCATAAAAAAACCATTTTATTCCTGCTACAGTGCATTATGTAGCACCACTTCCAATGAGCTCTGTATCCTTATCATGTAAGCATTCATTTGTATTATATGTTTTATACATAATGGGAGAGGTTACATCCTCACAGTTATATTTTGCTGTCTATCATTCATATGACTGCACTCTATGGGAATCACCCTTCATGTCGAACTATCTGAGTTCATTATGTGGGCATTGCTAAGCAACAGAGAGCATGGAAACAAGAGACATAGCATTTCCCCCTTCGTTCCAGGCTTCTAACCTATAAGCAATGCAGTTTGAAGTACAAAAATTGCTAAAATGTGGGAAAACCTTTTGAATGGAATAAATTTGCTGCCTACCACTCTTTTTTTAGCAGCACTCTGCAGGTTGAAAAGAGAGCATCAATGCACTAAATATCTGCAAATCTATTCCAAACTAGTTGAGTTTCTTTCACAATGGCCTGCCTGCTTGGGTGTGACCTGAGTCCTGCCTTGCCAGCTGCCAGGAATATAAATCCTTCCATTCCCCATCATCCGGTCAGAGCTGAAGAAGCTTCTTGAATGAGAAGCGAAACTTCTTCAAAGAAAAACAAGAAAGTCCAGTTGCCTTCTGAAAAAGCACCTTTGGGACAACCATGACCTGGATGACTGAGAATCTCCATAGACACTTAATCCCACCACTTTCTCTCTCTCAGCCTGATATAGTACTTATTATGTAGGGTTTTGTTGTAGGGGTTAAAAATGTGGGAAGCATCTTTACTTCGTAAAGGGAAAAAAACTACATAAATACTTCAACTACAAGTAAGTGTATTACCCATTGTAGGCAATTTATGGATGGCTCTATGTGCATTTACTCAAATATCACTCCCTTTTTATTCATTTGTTCTTGCTTTAGCAAAGATAAATGAACAAGAGTGCTTGATGTTAGAAGTGTGGCAGTATCTGTTAACTTATTCTCACTAAGTACATTTGAAATCATTTCTGTCTTTGTCAGATGTGAGATGGTAAACTATGGAACAAAATGAGCATAGTAATACCTGACTTGTTCTGTACTTTAAGCTTCTAAACTTGGTGTACTTTTGCACACTATGCACAAAAGAAAAAATGGAGGCAAAGGATTGATAATGATTCAACTTTGTGTTTGCAGTTGTTCTTCAAATTATTGGCTAATGTGCTCATCTTATTCTTTGAGAGCATTTTCTCTGCCAGAGTTCATTTCTCAGCTGACCTTTTCAATATGCTAAATTATTTGGCACTAGAGTATAATGTGAAGAGAGGGAAAGAAATGGTGAAGGAATTTTTCAAGTTCCTCAAGGACTTAGATCCCTGTACCAATAGGATATAATAATTGTTGATGAAAAAATAACAGGCAAAGTACAGATCCCAGAAGGGAATGAAAAAAGTAATTACAAAGTGATTGGAATATAAAGGAGAATATTTGTAGGATGAAATTAGGGGTCCTTGGTGCTCTCTGAGCTTGGTTGTTTTCTTACAGACGTTTCATTACCCAAAATGGCTGCAAGAAAATAATCATGCTAAGAGAGTACCAAAGAGCTTGACCATATAAGACATGATGTGTGACTTCAAAGACAATTGCAATATATTGTTGAAAGAGGAATTACTTAACTGTACCAATACAACATTGTAAAACAATATCAAAGATTTCAGAGTAAACTAGTTGAATTATTACATATATTATTACAAGCTACCATTCTTTCATTCTCATGGCCAATTAATTGGATTCAATGGAGGACACCTAGACACTAGTCTACAACACACACAATCTGTACAGGAAAGCTTAACTAACATTCTTTCAGAACTATACATTTTATTTCCACAATGAGTGTCAAATATAAAATTAACCAATAGAACTTAGGGTATACATTTATGACAATATATTAGTTTGTGATTCAATATTTAGAATATTATAGTGAACTAATTAATGCCACAAATACATGACTAATAAAACCTTACGTTCCAAACAAAATGCAAAGTCTACTTATACAGATGGGACAATAGAAATAGTAAATGAAGAATGAGCAAAAGGCACTTGGACGTGTTTGTCGATTAATCTTTGAGTGATACACTGTAGATTTTCAAAGTTTATAACCTGGTGTTATTCTGTTGTTGTTGCTGTTGTTGTTACTGTTTTTCACTTATAGGGCTAATAAAATTTTGTACAATCCTTGATTCTATACTAACTGCTCAACACTTGCATTTTCCACCTATAAATTATGACTATCCATTAAAATTTTATGTAACCTACTCTCTTGTTTAAATTTTTGTATTAAATTATTCTATAATATTTAAGAAGATCGATAGTTGTGTCTGCAAGGTCATGGGATATATACATTTTATAATGAATTTTGCTTCTAAAACCATCATTTTTTGGAACCTGCTGTTTCCAGCTGTAATTTGCATTTGAGTCTTGTTGATGGGTCTTGGAGTTTTAAAAATCTAAAAATCACATAATCCCCAAGGATCATGAACCCTGACTACTTTTTAGGTAGCCATCTCTTTTCATTTCATAAGTTCATTTTATTCATGGACAATTCCACAATTATTTTTATGAATTATTGGCATATCATTTGCATTTTTATTCACTTCCTCAATGTATCCACATGGGAGTAAATAGCATCAAACTGATGAGTGCAGTTACAGTAGAACAGAATTTGTCTCTGGTGCAGAAGCTCTCAGTGTACATTCAAACAACAAAGTGATATAATCATAAGATACCAATAGGAGAAGGTAATAGAAAAGATGAGAAGGATAATAGTAATACAGCCCAATTACATGGGTAAATATCCCTAGGCATAAGACAGTGCTGGGGGAGTTAGGTGTTTAGCAGAGTGATGGCATGGGGAAAAAAACTTCTTTGTGTCTATTGTTTTGGCATGCAATGCCCTATAGCAGCCTCTTGAGGGGAGAGGTTGAAACAGTTTATGTCCAGGATGTGAAGGATAATCTAATGCAGTGATAGCGAACCTTTTAGAGACTGAGTGCCCAAACTGCAACCCAAACCCTACTTATGTATCATCGGCTGCGGGGTGGGGGTGGCCCATTGGGTGGGCATGACCCATTGGGTGGGTGTGGCCCATTGGGTGGGCATGGCTGCGGTGGTAACAGCAGACTGGGTGGGACTAAAAAGTTCAATCAATCAATGCCAACTTTGCAAGATCTTTTTTTTCCCTGCAAGAAGTTGAAATTGACTGATTGAACCTTTTTTTTTGTACATGGTAGCAGAGGCCTAAAGTGAAAAGGTTTTATAAAACTCAGCTGAAGGCCTAGGACTGGGGCGATGGTGCACGTGCCCACAGAAAAGGCTCTGCATGCCACCTGTGGCACTTGTGCCATAGGTTCGCCACCACTGATCTAATGAGTGCAGTAAGGATACTCAAAGTCCCATACTTTTTATATACATGAAACAGAAATTAAAAAGTTTGTAATTTGGATTTCCCTGTTACATTTTAATATTGATCCACACAAACACACACACACCCAGAGAAGCTCTATTGATAATCTGCCAAATAATTCCATTTGCTGTAGTCTTTTTATGATCTTGCTTGGATTGATACATAATGAGTCTAAAAGGAGAGCAATGCTTGGTATGGAACCAGCTGCAGGACATACTATGATGGTTCTAGATGAAAGCATTTACGGTAGGATTCAAAAATAAAAACATGGGAAAGAACTATTGAAATACCAAAAAGCAAAACAAAACAAAACCCAGTATTAAATTTAGAATTATCCAATTATCTTCTTCAAGTAACATTGGGAATGAAAACATGAGGAAAACTGATAGGGAAAACTTGTTGCTATTTCCTTGAAAGCCATTAATTGAGTAGAAAAGAATCAAGTCAGGAAGTGCAGTGGGTTTACATGATCTAATTATGTAAATATAATAGATCTCAAAATTGAATTTAAAATGTCATTGCAGAAATCATCACTTTGATATAAACAAGAAAATCAGGGGATGAGGGGATATCTAGCATCCAACCCTATAAACCATGCGAAACTCATGATGTCACGTGACATTGCACAATGTATTGGAACTTTTCCCCATTGGCGGCAATGAAGTAGGTGCGGTTTCCTCGTGATGCATCCAGCCCATGGGCCGGCAGTTTGATATCGTTGCTATAAACTATGGATTCTTCTCAAATGAGTATGTCCCTTCGTCTTATCTCTATTCAGTTCTAATTTTGAAATTTTGTCAGTCTTTTACCTTGAATATCTTGGATGCATTATATTCTTCGATCCTGTGGATTGATATAAAAACATCTCTTCTCAGCAGTGCTTTGTGCATGTGAAGATGGCTCTGTTGAATCTTTCAGTCATTCGCTCCTTTGTCTCTCTCTACGGGGAATAAAGAAAGATACGGTATATATTTATCCCATTTTAAAGAATGACTGGTGGAGAGAACAATTTGTCTGTTACTGCTTCTGTCTGACTGGGACATATCTTTCCAGGTTACCCAATTTTGTGCTATCATTTGTTGTATCTGTCCTACATATGGCTGTAATTTAAATCTGCTTTTTGCCATTGCTATCTGTACTGTAATTAGTTTAATAATGTATTTATATAACTTTACTGCATTCTTAAAAGTTTTAATAATTACCCATCTATGTATTTTATTATTAAGATTTCTGGCCCAAAGGCTGCTCTAAACATTTGATTTATTTTTGTGTCAAAGAAGATGGGGGAGAGGAAGGCTGCTTTCAAACACTCCACTGTTCAAAATTATCACCTCCAAAACACCCCTTTCACAGTTTTTCTCCTTCACTTCTGAATCTGTGAAGCTGAGTGTTTGGGACAATGTCAAGCAGAGACATCCATAGAACTGATAATTTCATCAAAATGATGAATTGAGCATCTCAGCTTTGGAATACAAGCTCCGCCTTTCAGTTACAATGCATGAACATTACTAGACAGATGCAAAAGGGCTGGAGCTGGCACACATGCCTCTTCTTTATTCTGGAAGGAAACAAGTATATATGAAAACTCAGCACTGACCTAACTGTATTCAACTTAAATAGGGTGAACTTTCCTTTCTTTTCCTTTCCTTTCCTTTCCTTTCCTTTCCTTTCCTTTCCTTTCCTTTCCTTTCCTTTCCTTTCCTTTCCTTTCCTTTCCTTTCCTTTCCTTTCCTTTCCTTTCCTTTCCTTTCCTTTCCTTTGCTTTCCTTTCCTTTGCCCTCCTCTCCTCTCCTCTCCTCTCCTCTCTATTTTCCTCTTCAGTTCTGCTTTAATCAGCAAAATGGCTGGAGAAACATTGTCCTTTCTTTTGGAGCCACTCACGGGAGACAGGATTCTGCTGGAGCCATGTCCCTCCCTCCTGCTGGGGAAATTATGGTGAGGAACAGGAAAAAATAAATCCTTTGTCTGAAATGGACACTCATTGGCATTTTACCCATTACCTTTTTATTTCTTCCCATAAATTATAATATATCCATATTTTTGGCAAGCCTGTGTCCTCATTTTGAGCAATACATTCACTGTCCCTCTTTTTCACTTATTCATAATTGGGGAAATTATCTAATTCAGGCTGCTGAACACTTTTTCAAATAATCTTTGAACAGAATAAGGAGAACTATAATGTGAAAGAGACATAGGTCACCATGATTTCCCTCTTCCTTTTCCTTTTAAATTAAAAAAAAAAGATTTTTTATATATAGGTTGCCAAGATACTCTCAATCTTACACAGGAAAAGACCCGAATACACCAAGACCTGCAGATTTCTTCCTCCCATATTTGGGTTTACAGGGTGCAATTTAAAAAATAACCTCTTGACACACATATTCACTCCCTGAATATTAACAAAGCGGGAGAGAGCCTGTGGCTTGAGACTAAAGCTTCTGCCTAGCATGCAGACTGCCCAGGTTCGAATCCCAGAAAGGGTGAGTTCTGACTGAAGAGAGTTAAATAACTCGAAATAGCTATCTCAGAAATCCCTTATTTCTTTGTTAACAATTTTAAAAACATATATATATATATATTTGTGCTTGCAGATGGCTCTGAGTTGAGCTGAAACAAGCAAAGGAAAGAATGATTTCTTCCTCCCATATTTGGGTTTACAGGGTGCAATCTAAAAAATAACCACTTGACACACATATTCACTCCCTGAATATTAACAAAGCGGGAGAGAGCCTGTGGCTTGAGACTAAAGCTTCTGCCTAGCATGCAGACTGCCCAGGTTCGAATCCCAGAAAGGGTGAGCTCTGACTGAAGAGAGTTAAATAACTCGAAATAGCTATCTCAGAAATCCCTTATTTCTTTGTTAACAATTTTAAAAACATATATATATTTGTGCTTGCAGATGGCTCTGGGTTGAGCTGAAACAAGCAAAGGAAAGAATGATTTCTTCCTCCCATATTTGGGTTTACAGGGTGCAATCTAAAAAATAACCACTTGACACACATATTCACTCCCTGAATATTAACAAAGCGGGAGAGAGCCTGTGGCTTGAGACTAAAGCTTCTGCCTAGCATGCAGACTGCCCAGGTTCGAATCCCAGAAAGGGTGAGTTCTGACTGAAGAGAGTTAAATAACTCGAAATAGCTATCTCAGAAATCCCTTATTTCTTTGTTAACAATTTTAAACACACACACACACACACACACACACACACACACACACACACACACACACACACACACACACACACACATATATATATATATATATATATATATATATATATATATATATATATATATATATATATATATATATATGTAGGTCTTTGGTTCTTCAGGTTTTCTCCCACGCAGAACTCCCCCATCCAATCAGAGCACAGCCAACCCCCCATCCAATCAGAGCACAGCCAAGCCCCTAACCAATCAGAACACACCTCCACCCAATCAGAACAGAGCTGAGCTCCCAGCCAATCAGTTCAAACCCCCACTAGCAGTTAAAAGGAAGAAACAGCTAAAATCTCACAGTGCTCCTAAAAGCAGAAGCCGAAAGCACCAGCCTGAAGATGACGAATGAGACTTCGTCAAAACGTCACCAAGACACTTCAAATTCTGCATGGGAGAAAACCCGAAGAACCAAAGACCTACATACAAACACCCGCGAAAACCTCAGAAAACATATATATATATATGTCGCCATCCTATATATATATATATATATATATATATATATATATATATATATATATATATATATATATATATATATATATATATATATATATATATATATATATATATATATATATATATATTTGTTTTCTGAGGTTTTCGCGGGTGTTTGTATGTAGGTCTTTAGTTCTTCAGGTTTTCTCCCGCGTAAAATTGGAAGTGTCTTGGCAATGTTTCGACAAAGTCCCATTCGTCATCTTCAGGCTGATGCTATTGCTCCTAGAAGCACGAAGCAGAAAACACCAGCCTGAAGATGACGAATGGGACTTCGTCGAAACGTTGCCAAGACACTTCCAATTTTACGCGGGAGAAAACCTGAATAACCAAAGACCTACACACACACACACACACACACATGTCATTCATATATATATATGAATGACTAGTGCTAAGTTTTCTTTTTCTCAAACCATATCCTTCTACAACAACCTTTTTTTCTGAATCTTCTAAGGGACACTTGAATAGGTGGAGCTAATTATCTATTCACATCCTTAATTTTACAATGAAATGGTTAGATGTGAAGGACTATTGAGGCTAGCATTGCTCCTTTTTTTCTAATGTATTAAAGCTCTGCTTAATGAGACTGATGAATCTAGACAGTAAGTCATAATAGAATCAAAGTGAGGCCAAAAAACTATTAGAATGCACAATTATACCTACTGCAAAGTGGGAAGACTTTGTTATCTCTGTTGCATGAAGTAGCTTTATAGTGTACTTGTATGGATTTATATTACAAATTTGCAGAGCACTTTGAGGTTAAAATCATGTCTAACTGAATTCTGTCTTTTCCCCCCAATCCCATATAATGTATCTAGTACATTATTTTGCCCACTTTTTAGATTTTTTTTTATGCTGATACTACTGTTAAGTTGCTGTAGCTTTTTTTGCTCTTGACACTTTCCCGTAATAATTCATTTCAATTGGAAACATAATTGGATGAAAGGTTGGTCCTGGCTATCTTTAGAAAATGGCATGGCATGTCTTGAAAATAAATATGGATACAAACAAATGCAAAATCTCCATAGCTGAAAAGAGTGAATAGTCACACCTTGAGAAGGTGATCAAATGGCTAGCTGCAAGCATTTTTGGACAATACTTATTTTTGAGACTCGTCAAATGTAAGTTATTGTTCTAACCTGATGATAGCACAAAATTGGTCTTTGTCGCCATCCTAAATTATATTTGTTGGAAGTATTACTCAGCTGTTCTCTCTGGATTTCTAAATGTTGTTGATCCTTTTAAAACAGTACTCCCCTGGATTGGAAACTGACAACACTCCCATTCAATAACTATACTGTTATCTAAAGGATAGAGCCCGCATAGTAATATTATGGAGATTACAGCTTGTAAGTCATCCCAAAAGTGATTTTTCAACAGTCAACTACACTTTCTTTGTTTTTCCTTGAAGACATTTTGCTTATCATCCAAGAAACTTCTTCAGTTCTGAACTTGGATGAGAAGTGAAACATCTTCAAGAAAAAACAAATAAGCTCAGTTAGTGCTCCAAAAAACACCATTGGGACAACCATGACCTCGATGACTGAGAATCTCTATAGGCATACAGCTTGTAAGATTGTTCAAGATACCAATAGGCGCCAGTATAATTTAATATCTTTAGGAAGCCACTAATGATCATTAGGAAATGTGGATCAAATATAATTATGCTATTAATATCAAGCACTATTTCACTGTAACTTCAAACTAAAGCACATAATTTAAATTTATAGTTTAATATTGTCTAGCGGTGTACCTTGGATCAATCAGGGTAAGATAAATCTCAGATGATCATTGTGATCCCAATTAGCAGCTGACACAGCTGTGTCTGCTGTCAGTGTAACATGAGAATTCACAAGACTGGAAAGTAAGAATGCAGAAAATGTAAAAATAAATAAATAATGAAAACAAAACCCACTTCCCAACAGATGGAACAAGGCCATGTGAAGTAAGTATGTCCAATATATCTTTTCTTAGCAGCCAAAATTATAAAAGAGCATGAAACAGTTGGATTACAAATAGCTATAAAGCTGACGCAACTCTCCATCCTGTAGAGAAATTATTTGATATGGCTGCTATATTCTATATGGAAAAAGATAAATTGTTCCTAACTTGTCCCTTGTTCCCATTTATTCCTTTTCTGGACAGGGTTAATGCTCTCCACCCTCTGAATTCTCTTCACTCAATTTACCTGAATATTCCTTTCTTATAATTAAAATGCATCCATATCATTAGAATGGAATTATTTGCAAAAGCTAACATAAGAGAATGCAAATGAATGCATAATTTGCATTAACCACAAAGTTCAGAGTATTATTTTAATGGAGCAATTATAGCTTCTTGAAGGAAATGATTATTGAACAAGAAATGAGAAATATGCTTTCATTATTACTGCCTCTTTAGAGACAATCTTTCTTTAGAAATAAAGAAAGAAAAAATACAGCCCCATATGCAACAGGACTCAGAGGTCATGACTGGGCCACCAGGGCCTAACTTTGTAGAATTGTTGGAATTACTGGAAGAACAACACCCACTGAGAAGTCAAATGTATACTGAATTTGAAAATTGCACTATTATTACTATAGCATGGGCAAGTTTAAAACTATTATTAATAAAGAATACATCCCAAAAGTTAGAAAATTGCTAAAAACAAGATTGTATGGTATAGATATCACCAAAGCTATCAATATTTGGGTCATACCATTTGCCTGAAAGCAAACATTATAGAAAATCAAGAAGCTACAGTGCTCTGGGACTTCACCAATAGCAGTAGCACTTAGATTTATATACCACTTCACAGTGCTTTACAGCTCTCTCTGAGCAGTTTACAGAGTCAGCCTATTGCTCCCCAACAATCTGGGTTCTCATTTTACCAATCTCAGAAGGATGGAAGGCTGAGTCAATCTTCAGCCAGTCAGGATCGAACTGCTGGCAGATGGCAAAGTTAGCCTGCAAAACTGCATTCTAACCAGTGCACCATCACAGCTCATTAGCTTTAGAATTCAAACAGGTAATCATCCGCCACATAACACGCAAGACATAATGTTGATAAAAAAGAGAAAAAATATAGATCGTAGACATTGCTATACCTGGAGTCCACAGACTAGGAAAAAGAAAATCTGGAGAAAATTACAAAATACAAAGCCCTCCAAATAAAAATAGAATGACTGTGGCAAAAGAAAGCAAAAGTAATACCAATAGTAATAGACTACTTGGGGGCAATTTCAAAACATATGGAGCACTACTGACACTGAAAATAATAAATAAATAATCACCATCATTCAGTTTGAAAAGGCAGCTTTATTTGGAATAGCTTACATCCTGCGACAATACCTTTATCATCATCAAACAACAGCATTTGCCTATCCCGGGTTCTTGAGAAGGACTTGATAAGTGGATACAAATGATAAATCCAGTCTAAACATCTGGCTGAGTATGCAATGTGGTGGAATTCAAATATGTGAACAACTGGTTCTCTGTATGGATGCCATTTTCGAAAGTCCATTCTGGGCCTGGGCAGCAAAAAATTAGCTACCAGTTCTGCCAAACTGGTGTGAACCAGCTGAATTCCACCACTGAATGTACCATAATATGAAATAATCTCAGAAGTTCTATGTTGAAGAGTGACATAGTAGGCATACAGACCTATGTCACTCGGTGTTCTTTTTGAGGCAGCAAACTTATATTGTTAAAAGCTACTACGTGGCAATAGACTATACCGGATGTGCTATTTCCTTCAGAGGGAGCAAGATCCAGCACTGTCACATCTGTCACCAAAGATACTCTTGAGATTATGATTGACATTTCTGCTACCATCTCTATTCTGTCAAGGGAAACTAGAAGTAGGATATAACCACCCCAATATTTTAAAGCAGCCACATTTGATGCTATTTTCTTCTCAGCAATATAGTTTTTTTTATAAAAACTTACTTTTTATAACTTCTTTTGATTTTATTTGGGGGGGCCAGGGGCCAGAGGAGATGATAGTTATAATGTTTCCTTTCCCTTTGTAGTAATTTTGCCACCTACTGTTTAAATAGATGGGTGATGTATTTATTTATTTATTTTTAACTCAAGTTGGATAATAAAAATACACCCACACATACACATATAAAATACTAGAAAGTATTTAGCATTTAAAAGAAAAAGGAATAGAAAGATGAGAACATAAGAACAGCAAATAAAACTTTTCAACCAAAAGTTACCTAAAATTGCTAACTAATAACATTCCAAGAAAGAAACAACTTTCATATATTATAGAACAGTGATGGCAAACCTTTTAGAGACTGAGTGCCCAAACTACAACCCAAAACCTACTTATGTATCGTTGAGTGCCAGGTGGGTGTGGCCCATTAGGTGGGTGTGGCCCATTGGCTGGGCGTGGCTGCGGTGGTAACAGTAGACTGGGTGGGATTAAAAAGTTCAATCAATTCCAACTTTGCAATATCTTTTTTTTTCCGTGAGAAGTTGAAATTGACTGATTGAACTTTTTTTTTTTTTTGCACATGGCGGCAGAGGCCTAAAGCGAAAAGGTTTTATAAAACCCAGCTAAAGGCCAAGGACTGGGATGACGGCACACATGCCCACAGAGAGGGCTCTAAATGCCACTCTGGCACCTGTGCCATAGGTTCGCCACCACTGTTATAGAAGGTCGCCATAATGACAAAAAAAAACATGCCTACTTACTACCAGGAATTTTTTTTGTCCATTATATTTGTTTATAATTGAGAGAGAGAAAGAACATGGTTCCTAATTTTATCATCTCTTCTACTGAATGAAGAGCTCCATAGCAGTTTAAAGACCAAGAGATTTTGGTTGCAAAAATCTTCATAGATTAGAGAATTACATCTTGACTTCCTTGCTCTTAAATTTCACCCCCATGGTGAAAGGTGGGCAAAATAAGCCACAAGATGGAGGATGCATTCCAAGTTACAATTATCCTGTTGAGAGCTACTTGTTATATTAGGAGTGTCAAACTTGCAATGTCACGTGACATGTCGAGAAATATCACGACTTTTTTGTCATTGCCAGCAGTGGGGTGGGCACGGTTTCGCTATGATGCATCTGGCCCATGGGCCGGTAGTTTGACACTCAAGCAGTAGGTTAGTATTCCAAATATCTTAGAGAAATCTCTCTCTCTCATTCTCTCCCTCTCTCTTTCTCTCCTGAACCAAATTTAATTCAATTTATTTATTAAATTTACATTCCACCCATTTCACCATCAAGAGCAACTTCTTTCAATCTGAGGATTAAATTTCCAAGTTGTCCCCTTTTCCCTCCCTTTAGCTGCACAACTCATTCTCAATAGGTCCCTTTAAGAGCTACAGAATAATTCCACTTACCTGCCTGACCCATTTTTTTAAAGGCTTTAAACTCAAGGAATTCAATCCTATCTTCCCAGAAATGGTCCTTGACAAACATCAAGCAGGGTCATTATCTCTACACATGGCAGTGGGTTGAGTGAACATCTGCAGCGGGTCTCTGAAGAATTTAGCTTGAATCTTCATATCTCACAAAAAAAAAGCAGTCACAAAGAATAACAAGTGGAATGTAACTGAATAATGAGACGATATTAATGAAGATGGTCTCACATTACAATCAGACAAAGTGGAATATCTTTCCTTGCATTGTTCTAGCTTCCAAGGTAGCTTCTTTTTTGGGGGAAGGAATAAAATAAACTAAAACAAGACCTCAAGGTCTGAAGCAGCAATATTTTCTGATTAAGCAATTAAAATGCCATTTAAACTCATTTTATTTCTTTCTGAAAGATCTTATACATTTTAATGGCTTTCCCCTTTAAGCTACAATCTGATGGCAGGATTTTTTTTCCCCAATAAAGTCCTACATACTCCCCTGCTTGAGCTATGCTAATTCCTTGTCAATGAGTTTCATTAGCCTTTTGGCCTTCCACTGATTAAGATGCACTCTGTTTTACCCCCAATCCATGCCTGACTTTCAGCTGATGGTCAGCAACATTATCAGATTTAAAATAAAATAAAATAAAATAAAATAAAATAAAATAAAATAAAATAAAATAAAATAAAATAAAATAAAATAAAATAAAATAAAATAAAATAAAATAAAATAAAAAATAAAATAAAATAAAATAAAATAAAATAAAATAAAATAAAATAAAATAAAATAAAATAAAATAAAATAAAATAAAATAAAATAAAATAAAATAAAATAAAATAAAATAAAATAAATAAAATAAAATAAAATAAAATAAAATAAAATAAAATAAAATAAAATAAAATAAAATAAAATAAAATAAAATAAAATAAAATAAAATAAAATAAAATAAAATAAAATAAAATAAAATAAAATAAAATAAAATAAAATAAAATAAAATAAATATGGGACAATGTCAAACAAACCAACCAGTTTTAGCTTCAGTGACACGTTAATGTATTTTCCCAAAAACTTTTAAGCAGAGGTAGGATCTATCTGGCAACTTGGCAAAAAAAAAATGGAATATATGTGCACAATTTTAGAAATAAATAGAACTTAGAGTTGGGAGTCTTCTAGCTCAAGCAGAGGACCCTATATCATTCCAGATAAATGGCTGTCCAGTCTCCATTTGAATGTCTCCAGTGATGGAGCACCCACAGCTTCTGAAGGCAAGTTGTTCCATTGGTTGATTGCTCTAACTGCTAGTAGATTTCTCCTTAGTTGTAGGTTGCTTCTCTCCTTGGTTAGTTTCCATCCATTGTTTCTTGTCTTGCCTTTTGGTGCTTTGGAAAATAGTTCAACCCTCTCAACTTTGTATGAGCCTTTCAAATATTGGAACATCTCATCCAGTCCTTTTCATTAGACTAGACATATCCAATTCCTATAACATTCTTCATATGCTTAAGCCTCCAACCCCCTAATGATTTTTGTTGCTTTTCTCTGCACTCTTTCCAGAGTCTCAAGATCTTTTTTTATATTGTGGTTACCAGAACTACTGTAGATGCAGTGTTCTAAGTGTAATCTTACTAAGGCCTTGTAAAGTAAAATTTACCATTTAAATTAGAACAGTACAAAATCTGAGAAAGAAAAATCTAATACAGACTATTAATAGCTCTGTTGAGTCAGATGATTGATGGGGTCCAGAAACACTTGCAGTCACACAAAAAAGTATATGATGACTCTAGGAATTAAGCTTCAAGAAACTGGACTCCCCATCACTGGTCTTCTGAAGTCTGCCCTATAGATGTGCAGAGTTTCAGATACAGAGGCCAAATGATACATCTGAGTGGATAAGAACAAGAGAAAAAAAACCTCCTCAAATTCCTGAATCTAAATAGAGATTGTCTGGAACTATTTGGCAAGTAGAGAAAGCAGCCATACAATTCTATTTTTTTTTTTTAAAAATCATCTGCTTTAAGAAATTGTGGATATACATTTAAAAGTAGTTTTTAGATATTGATGTGAGTATTGTATAGCTGAACTAATATCCAACAAGATGTGGTTCAGTGATGAGAAGTAGAGTCCTGCACTTAGGCAGAAAAAACTAAATGCACAAGTATAGAATAGGCAACACCTGGCTCAACAATATTGCCTGTGAAAGGGATCTAGGTGTCCTGGTGGACCACTGCTTAGATATGAGCCAGCAGTGTACTGCAATGTTGAAAGAAAAATCTTCATCAGGGTCCAGCCCAAGCTGGGAATGATCAAAATGGAGACTGTTTTAGAAATACGATTGGAGATTATTGAAGAGCAGAGCCAGACAGCAATGTGGCTCTGGGAAAGCTGACCACATGTAGTAGGGAGTAGTGGGTTTTTATACCTTCTTGAGCTTTTGTTTGGAGTTGTTCCGGTGGCATGAACTTTGACCTGATTGTGCCTTTCTGGTGTTCTGATGGTGGTGGGTTAATCCTATTATGTCCCAAATTATGTCATATCCTGCTTCCCAGGGGGTGTGGCTGATGGCTATGTCATGTGTTGGATTTTTTGGTGTGAGGGATTGTTGATTCTAGGGATCTTTGTCTTTCTAATCCCAGCTTCCTGGCTCCAATCTTTCTGACAAGATTATCACATCTGCATTTATGCAGACTTGATTTTTGTTTGGGGCAGAGAGACTGGGGGTGGGGGGTTCTGCCTTTAAGATCCTTTGGAGAAATATAATATTCTGCTTTTTAAATATTCCCAAAATATTTCTTTCTCTGGAGTGTGTGTGCTGACCTCCCACAGCAGTTACCAAAAAAGCCAATGAAATCCTAGAGGGATAGCATCAAGATCATGAGGAGCCTGTGTTTCCCCGAAAGTAAGACCTACCCTGAAAATAAGCCCTAATTTTATGGTGAGGCGCATGCCTAAAAACAAAGCTAGGCCGGGATTGGGTGGGTGGAGCTCCCCATGCACCTCACACCCACTTACCCTTGCAGTCAGGCCTCCCATCATTTGACATCTGCCTTACCTCACCAGCCCACTTCTTCTGCGGTGCCCCCAGACTGCATTTTGCCATCAGAGGCTTTTTGGAAAGGCCTCTGATGCCAAACTGCAAGGCAGAGTTCCATTCTCAGCTGCAGAGGCATTTTCTTCAGCTGCAGAAGAAGTGGGCCAGCTGAGCAGGGCTATTGGTGCTGCCGCCATGAGGTGAGACCATGGAAAAGACATCCTCCCCTGAAAATAAGACCTGATGCCTCTATTAGAGGCAAATAAATAAATACGCCCCGGGTCTTATTTTCGGGGAAAACACGGTCATAGTTCCACTCAAATTTGCACTAAATAAGGTCACGCTTGGAATACTGCATTCAGCTCTGGTCAAAAGAAAAAAGAAAAAAAGAAAAAGATTTTTGATGCCTTAGAAAGAGTGCAGAAAAGAGCAACAAAAATGATAAATGTATGGAGGCTAAGTTAATTAGGTATGCTAAGCCTAATGAAGAGAAAACTTGGAGGGAGACATGATAGTGGTCTTCCAATACCTGAAGAGCTATCATAGGGAAGGAGTCCATTTATTCTCAAGGGCAGGACAGAAAGCAATGAGTGGAAGCTAATCAGGGGAAGACCCAATCTGGAAGTAAGGAAAAAAAATCTTTACAGTGAGAACAATCAGTCAGTGGAACGGCTTGCCTCTTGGAGCTGAGGGGACTCCCACTAGAGATTTTTTTTAAAGAAAAGATTGGACAACCATTTTGTCTAGAATGGAATAAGGATTCCTGCCTTGGGAGTCCAATGTCCCTTCCAATTCTATGATTCTACTTTTACAGTATTTCTAATACTGTATATTTATGATTTTATTAGTTCAATCCGTTGAAAGGCTTTTTCACCGGACTACTTACAAGCACCAGACAGTGATACAGTAGCCATCTTTGTATATGATTGGAAACACTCTTTGCACATTTGAATGCCTATGTAAATGAGGAGCTTGCAACTTTACATGTCATGCTATTTCTTGCCTTTCCTGCTTCACATGTGTCCAGAAAAATCTTACAACAGTTAAGACACATGGGAAACAATACTCAGAGAAAACATTGGTCTAGCTTGTCTTTGTTGTCAAAATCTGAGGTTCTCAGCATTGCTTCTTACACCAATGTCCCTGCCAATGAAGTTTTGCTGGGGTTCCTGTTCTGTCAAAATAGATGGATAGTTCAAGTTTCAAAAAGGAAGAAAGAAAGAGAGAGAGAGAGAGAGAGAGAGAGAGAGAGAGAGAGAGAGAAGAAAGAAAGAAAGAAAGAAAGAAAGAAAGAAAAAAGAAAGAAAGAAAGAAAAAGAAAGAAAGAAAGAAAGAAAGAAAAAAAGAAAGAAAGAAAGAAAGAAAGAAAGAAAGAAAGAAAGAAAGAAAGAAAGAAAGAAAGAAAGAAAGAAATGTAAGTATTGCTATTATACTGAGTCAAAACACTGGGCTCTCTAGTAGTCTGTATGAGCTGACCCCATCTCTTCATCTTTATTTAACAGAAATCCACGGCTAAAAATTTGCTTTTAAAGGAAATCTAAATTAATGACTTCTTTCTCTTTCTATGTTTTGCCCAAAGGTATAAGCATAAAACTACAATTGTCAGATGAGAGACACTAAGTAGCCCAATCTAAAAGGAACAGATTGACTCAAGCTACAAATGAAACAATTTCCCCTTTTTGTTTTTGTTATTCTAAACCATTACATAAATAGCAAAGGCAATTTAACATGAATATAGGGCAAGCTAAAAAGTACCATCTTGGTTTCCTCACAATCAAACTATAATAGCATTAGCTGTAGTTATACACATGACAAAAGACTAATAGTAGATTTACGTGTATTGATTACTTCAGTGCAAATCTCTTACTTTATTACATGTTAGAGAAGCTGATTGGGCACAAACCGTTTTAATGTCTCCCTTAAATGCAAAGTCAATATTTTTTGCTTTGTCGAGGCTATAATTTACATTTAGTGCCCTTTCATTTGAAATGAGGTCCATGAAATTCATATCTGCAGTAAAGTAATTTCATAAACTATGTGAGAGTTTCCTTTCATAGATCTGTAGGGGAAATTATTGCAGAGATTTGATATATTATATTTTTCATTCCTTGTCAGCAGACACAGTTTTCATGATAGAATAACTTCAGCAATTTATAAATAAGAATCTTTAACTAATCTATTATTGTTTGGCATGATTGCAATTTTTATTTTTAAAGAAAAGGGCAGTCTTGAAAAGACTGATTGGATGTGGTTCCCTACAAATGTTCTGTTCCTTTCAGTTTATAAACATAACAGAATAACAAAATAACAGTTTGTTAACCTAGTCCAACCCCCTGCTCAGGCAGCAGACTCTATATCATTCCAGACAACTAGTTGTCCAGTCTCTTCTTAAAAGCTTCCAGTGATGAAGAACCCACAACTTCTGAAGACAAGCCATTTCATATATCTGATCACAGTTTAAATGGTAGCTAGGAGTGACAAAATATTTGGTTCTCCAGCTGATCAACTACAACCTACTTCATCTCGACGACTACGTACTGTGCATTTCTGGTTTAACCTGCAACAAATTCAAACCTTGATAAGGAAGAGAACATTTTGAAAACGGTTATTGACATGTCATTGTAATTAATAATCTTTTTCTCATTGGTTTTTAATCCTGTACAAGCAAGTTCTAATTTTTGGAAATAAAAGCAGACAGAGCTGTACAATGATCCATTGTAAATCCATGGGCATCTATTGAGGAAGGATGGGCGATGACAGCAAATCATATATGATTGATGCTATCATGCAAATTTCCTGACCTGCACAGTTTGTATCACAACCCAGGAGACATGCATGCAATCATGACATTTATGATGATATCAATATACTCATGTCATTATTTGTGATGTAGGTTTAATTATGGTTTTCATGTTGCCAAAGAACTTGGCTCATTCTCTCTCTCTCTCTCTCTCTCTCTCTCTCTCTCTCTCTCTCTCTCTCTCTCTCTCTCTCTCTCTCTCTCTCTCTCTCTCTCTCTCTCTCAAACACACACACACACACAAAGAGAGAGAGAGGGGGGGAGAGAGAGAGAGAGAGAGAGAGAGAGAGAGAGAGAGAGAGAGAGAGTTTTGTCCTCCTGATACTCCTCTGCTGAGATTCTGTTAGACATATATGGCTCTAGGCTCAGGCCCCAGGTATGCCCAGACTCCAATAAGGCATTGAGGCAGGAAGATAATTTAATTACAATTTATTGAGAAAGTTCTAATACAAAATAACTGTGATAGTTAGCAAGCATAACAATATTATAATGTTCATGTTGTGTGATACTACAAAGTCCATCTTGTGTGGCCCTCAGTTCTCTTTACAGTATCTATTTAACTTATTCAACAAGTTTAGCTTGTTGAATTCAGGCTGCTATTCCATTACTCTGTTAGCATCCAGGTCTCTATGAAAGGAATATATATATATATATATACATATTGTTCTAAAATAAAGTGAGTTTCATATTTAGTGTATCTGTTGCAACTGGATAAAGGTTAAGCTATTGCATTCTTTTGGCTTTACTCAACTCTTGATACTAATGTCATTTCCCATACAATGTAATGAAAAACGTGTGTGTGTGTGCGTGTGCGTGTGCGTGTGCGTGTGCGTGTGCGTGTGCGTGTGCGTGTGCGTGTGCGTGTGCGTGTGTGTGTGTGTGTGAGAGAGAGAGAGAGAGAGAGAGAGAGAGAGAGAGAGAGTTTATATTCATCTTTTGTTCCTAATCAAAAGCTGAAATATTTAAGAGTTATCATTTGAAGTCAAAATGTTTAAGGCTTTAAAATGACTGCAGCAAGATATATGCCCTGAAAAATATTTAATTATGCAACTTCTTGAAATCTGATGCTATGATTCAGGACATGATTCAATTAAACCAAGCTTCCCCTGACTAAGAAGTAAATTGAGAATAAAAGTTATTTCACCCACATACAAATTTGCTTCTGCATCAAATACAAACCAAATCTGAAAAATTAAAATTTCTATTTTTAGTGTGACCTTGTAAGGACCAAAAGCATACTGTTGTCTTCCTACTGATCAAGTGGGAGGAAAAGGAAGGAAGAAAGGAAGGAGGAAGGGAGGGAGGGAGGGAGGGAGGAAGGAAGGAAGGAAGGAAGGAAGGAAGGAAGGAAGGAAGGAAGGAAGGAAGGAAGGAAGGAAAGGATCTTAAACAGGAACCAACCCTTTCCTAGTGAATATTATCTAGTATAACCTAGTTTGGAATTCAAACATTCAGATGATCACCAGAGTTGTTGAAAAATCTTTTCTACTGTCTATTGTTTACAATGTTTATAATGCTAGCCCTGCATTATCAGAGTATTTTATTAGCCTTTTAAAGAATTAGTTCAAGTCTTAAGAAACAGAATGCCAATAAAAATAGCTTTTTCTAATTTTTGATACATCTAATCTTGCATGATTTAAAATGAAAACAATGTATGCAGAATTAATGGGTTAACTTGAGATATAGACATTCTATTGAAATCCATAGGAATTGGACATACCAAAATTAAGTTCATAGACTGCAAACATGATGAAATATAGATTAAATGAGACAGATGGTTCAGCATGCTTTAAATTGTACTTGCAGACCTACAGATTACATGACTGAATATTTTCCTACATATAAAGTCATCTGCATATCATAGAGACCAGTTCGGCTAATTCAAACTTCAATAAAAATAGATTGTTTTTATATTACAGCCATGTACCTAGCAATGTTGTCTGGATTCCCAGGAGGGAGGGGCTGTATTTCAGGAGGCCAAGAGGCAATAAAGTTTTGATACTGTGGTTGGGAGAAGTTAAGATGGCTCCTCCATAGGAATTCTTTGATTATATCTTTTAGGTGCAAATAGTTGCTCTAGTAGTTGGCAAGAAACAATAATGAAAACTGCTCAGAAGTTATTCTAAATGTCTTTCTTGGTTCTGACATTAATCCAGATGCACCGCACTAAATATAAGGAGTCTGATTTTTTTTAATATGCATGTACAATTGATAAGGCAAACATGTTCTGATGGTGTTGTCTGAAGTTAGTTTTCTTGCAGATGTTTCATTACCAAAACTAGGTAACATCAATAGTGCAAAACAACCAAGCTCAAAGAGCACCAATGATCCTTCATTTCAACCCTATAAATATTCTCCTCTATCAATAGAGTATTCTATATGTTCTTCATCTCCATTATAAGATACATTGGTGACATACTTATACTATTTTTCCAATGTCCACAGATCCTTTGCCCATTGTGTATAGGTTTATGTCATTAATACCTATTCCTAAGATTTGAATGTTCTTTCAGGATTAGTACAAGGTGGGGAGTACAATATTAGTACAGCTAAAAGCTTCCTCTTTATCCCTGTCTTTTTTAAAATCTTATCTCTTCCTGCCAGTTATTTTTATTACATGCCAAGACACTAACCATTACTCATTTGCTGACTTATTCCCAGCTTAATTTCGTTCTTCAGATAAAACTTTGTTCCACAGTTTTTAAACTGACTTAAATAAAATATAGTTTCCTTGGCTCCTTATTTTGGATTAGCTTTTCCTTTGGGAGGACTAACAAGGAGGGGTGGAGGATGAATGAATCTAAAATGTGTTGGCAGGATCTTCCTTCTCAGGTATTTATGTAGGTGAGATAAACAGTTTTGGTGACTGATACCAAGTCAAATTTATTTACAACACCTTTTTATTTCCCCATTCCTTTTAGAGTATCATCTCTGCAGTCTTATAGAAATCTGCACTGAAGCAAATATACCTATTGCATATCAGCTGTTCTTACAGCTGAGGACTAGCTGAAAAATCAGTGTGATGAAAAAACAAGCAAAGAAATAACTAAAATAATTTGCTTTGACAGACTAGGAAAAAATGGTGTGTAGTTTTCTGTTATATCCAAGTACAAATGGATTTACAAATTGGAGAAAAGGTGGCTGGGACATAAAGGCAAAGCTGAATGAATCCATATAAAATAAGTCTATTATTTGCATTAGGAGACAACAGTAATTATTGGAAAGTTTATAAATACATAAACATTAGGAAATCTTCTAATCTGGATGGATGATAGATAGATTGACTGATAGATTGGTTCAGTTATATAGAAAAAAAAATAAAGGATTTGAGATATCTATCCTCATATCTCCACTGAGTTCAAGTGACTCTGGATGTAACTACTGTCCAAGGTGGAAAGGTTTTATCCCAGGTGAAAGAGTTATGATATTGCCTTGTGTCCTCAAAGCAAAGGGTGGACTCATTTGAAATCTAAATGGGAAAGTGGTAACATCATTCACCCAGGAACAATCTTTTACACAAAGATTTTCCAATATTTGAAGAGTTGCTACAAAGATGAAGTGTTCAACCCATTCCCCAGAGCACCTGAAGGCAGGACAAGAAAGCAATGGATGGAAACTAATCAAAAACAGAACCAACCTAGAACTAAAGAGAATTTTACTGATGGTGCAAACATTGAACCAGTGGAATGGCTTGCCCCCAGAAGTTGTGGGTGCTCCAACACTGGAGATTTTAAAAAAAAGAGAGAGAGAGATTAGGTAGCAATTTGTCCAGAATAATATAGGTATCCTGCTTGAGCTTGGACTCTAAAGTTCCTTCCAACTCTCTTATTTTATCAAGAGTTCCATTTTCCCCCCTCATTTTAATCAGATTTATTGGATCCAAGAGGCACTTTTTTGGCCTTCCTTTATTTACCTCCAACTTCCTTAAGCTCAATTACAAGTTTTCCATATTAGTAAGTTTCAGGTATTAGAGAATCCATTTGTTGGTATTGGTCCTTGTTGACTCAGGCAATGACTGACTCAGTATATTTTTTTCCCCTTGTTATTGTGGATAGATGCTTTTAGTCTGACTTTTCATTTGAGGTTGATCGCATATAGATGACCCTATAGCATAACTCTCCAATTCCTTAGAGCAGGTAACCCCTCCCTCTATCCTTTAAGGGTTATTGTTGTTATTATTTCTACAAATTTTCTATTTTTATGTTTTATGTTATGAGGTGTATTGCTTTTTTACTAACCCAGGCATCTCATACACAAGGCTTTCATCCCAACTCCCAAATATCCCATAGGCTCTTCTACCATAAATAGTATGAAAAGATGAGGAATGAATAGTCACATACCATTACATTCCACATTGCCAGGCCTGAAATTCTGTCATTGGTTGTCAGCTGGGAAGCTATCTTATACTAGAATTCTATGAGTAAGGCAAGAAGGAAATGCTTTGGGATGAATGTATTAATAGTGAATATATAAATTTGTTTAGCAGATTCTAGCCCTTTAGCTATTTTAGCTATGCATCTGGGTTGGTGGGAATGGGGACTTACATGATTTGGTGACATTTGAAGCATGGCTGGATGGGAGATACTTGACAGGAGAGTTTGGAGTATATGTTTTCTTTGACTGCATAAACAGAGGCAGGAAAATGGTAAAAGTAAATGAAAATAATTGACTTGTTCCTGCTGGAGAAGGTTCTTTTCCTCAGTCTCCTGTTGGTCCTGGCATCAATCTCGAAGATTGTCAAAGGAATAAAATATTTAAATTTAATGGACTTGCAATAAAGTATGAGTGAATTATTGCACCTGAACAAATAAATGAGTTACTGATCAGCTAACTAATTTTTGGCAACTGCTGTACTCTTTTTGAAGTACTTATAAAGCTTTATAGATAGTTTGAGGGATTTTATGATATTCCTAGATATTGATGTCAGTTGAGTGGTCAATGGTTAATCAGATCTTCCTTAAGATGTGTTGTTGTTTTTTTGAGTTTGGAGTTTGGAACAATTATCCGTGTTGAATTGCTCTTTATACACTCTCAACTCTCCTGTCAAACCTCTCAGATACAATTCAATCCATCCCATTGTGAGCTCCGTTAGTATCTTACTGCTCATTCTGGAATTATTCCTTGTTTAATTGGTCTTATTGTTTTGGTTTTTATGATGTAGATCTTTCATTTTATCTAAGAGAAATCTTTTTTTCTGCTCAATTTCTCTTAGTTTTTCTTCAAGTACAGCTATTATGTTTCTACTGACTGCAGAATTCCATTTATTTCAAAATACATTTTGGAGTATCTGCTTTATCATATGTTATGTTATTTTATTTATTTCATCCAGTGCAATTTGTCTGAAATGGTATAGGATTTCCTGCTTGAGCATGGAGTTGGACTAGAACAGACATGTGAAACACAAGGCCCGGGGACTGGATGCGGCCTGCAAAGTAGTTTCATGTGGCCCATGAAGCCATCCTGGAAACAGTGAGGGAATACCCCCCACTGCCTTAGCCCTGGCCCAGGCCGGCCGGGAGCCAATGTACAATTTTGTGGTGGCCATTTATGCTGAAACACATTCAGCCTTAGCTCCACAAGGCCGTCTAGAAACAGCGACGAACCAGCCGCTGCCGTGTCGCCCCCCCCCGGGTGCATGCTGGGGAGGTGTCACCCTTTGTGAGGAATGAAGAAATGGACCATGCCTTGGTGCTTGCCCCAATCCCACCCCCTTCTGCCAGAGACCCTCAGATCTGTCCCACTCCTGCCCAGGCCCCCACAGGAACCCTTGACGTGAACAATATAGAGCTGGCCATGCCCACCCAGTAGGCCACACCCACTCCAACCATGCCCACCAGTAGGCTGCACCCACCTTGGCCACACTCCCCACTCCCTGAGGGCAACCACAATGCTGACATGGCTCTCAATGAGTTTGACACCCCTGTCCTAAAGGGGTAGCATCAAGATCATGAGGAGCCTGTGTTTCCCTGAAAGTAAGACCTACCCTGAAAATAAGTCCTAGTTTTGAGGTGAGGCACATGCCTAAAAACAAAGCTAGGCCGGGATTGGGGGTGGTGGAGCTGCCCCATGCGCCTCACACCCGCTTACTCTTGCAGCCAGGCCTCCCATCATTTGACACCTGCCTTACCTCACCGGCCCACTTCTTCTGCGGTGCCCCCAGACTGCATTTTGCCATCAGAGGCTTTTTGGAAAGGCCTCTGATGGCAAAATGCAGGGCAGAGCTCCATTCTCAGCTGCGGAGGCATTTCCTTCAGCTGCAGAAGAAGTGGGCCAGCTGAGCAGGGCTATTGGTTCTGCCGCCATGAGGTGAGACCATGGAAAAGACATCCTCCCCTGAAAATAAGACCTGATGTCTCTATTGGAGGCAAATAAATAAATAAGTCCAGGTCTTATTTTCGGGGAAACACGGTCATAGTTTCACTCAAATTTGCACTAAATAAGGTCACACTTGGAATACTGCATTCAGCTCTGGTCAAAAGAAAAAAAAGAAAAAAAGGAAAAGATTTTTGATGCCTTAGAAAGAGTGCAGAAAAGAGCAACAAAAATGATAAATGTATGGAGGCTAAGTGGATATAACGATATAGAGCTGGCCATGCCCACCCACTAGGCCACACCCACTCCATCCATGCCCACCAGTAAGCTGCACCCACCTGCCCCCCCCGAGGGTAACCGCAATGCTGATGCAGCCTCAATGAAATTGAGTTTGACACCCCTGGACTAAAAGATCTACAAGATCCCATTCAACTCTATTATTCTGTTATAACTGTGTATTCTAAACTAAGTCATCCTTTATAGGAAGCTGATGAAAATAACATTTATTTTGTTTAACCTGTGTCCTTCCCTTATAAGCCAATGAAGGATTAAAATGAATAATGTGAAATTAATCCTCGGTGTTCTTAAAACAACAGCAATAAGAGCAACAAGAGTGTTTGGTGTACAGTGGACACATCGGTGAATAATCAAGTTTGCTTGTAGTTGCTCTGTTATTGAAGATAAAACTCAGGACTTGAAATATTAACTCAGATAAGTTGGTCTTACCTTTGAGCTGGTATAAACAGGATCTTAATATAACTCTAGATCAATCTCTCTATATTAAACATTCTTTAAGCACAGGTGACTGATTTTCCAGTTCCATGATATATCTGAAGGATAGAAGGAGCAGCAATGAAGTTATCTTCAGAATTACTGAATATTCCAATGCTGCAATGACATAGAAAGAGTGACTATAGGTCCTTCTGAAACAGAGTATCCTATCCATGAGAATCTGGATTCACTTTGGGCAAAGATGGACAGCCTCATGCCCAGTTTCTCTTAATAGCCCCAAGTCTCCCCCCCCTAAGCAGAAACCAGCTCTGTAAAAATGCAGATGTGATAATCCATTCAGGAAGGTTGGAGGCCTCCAGCTAGAAGCTTAGGAAGACAAAGACATCCAAAATCTACATATTCCACCCAAACTCTAAGACAGGACATAATAGGATTAACCCACAGATGCCAAAGAGGTGCACTCAGACTCAGGTTAAAGTACATGGCACAGGAAATATAAAGCCTCAAACAGGAACAGGAAACAACTCTAAACAAAAGCCCAAGAGAGTATAAAATTCACTCCCTACTACATGTGCTCACTCTTTTCTTCCAGAGCCATCTTTCTGGCTGGCTCTCCTCTACAATAAACTGCAACCTTCTTTCTAAAGCAGTCGCCATGTTGTTTATGCCTGGCTTGGACTGAATCATGATGAAGACTTTTCCTTCAATAGCATAATAGTGTCAAACCATTACTGGTGTGAGAAATTTAAGAATTTATTATCCAAAACTCACATTATTAAAATTTGCAGCCATCCAAATGTTTCAGGACTCATTCAAGACTAATAAATAAACTTTTTAAAAACATCCTCTAGTTACAATGCAGATATATGTCACTAATGGTCAACAATATTGACCATTGTTGGTCCCAAACAGCATTTTTAAAAGGAATAAATAAATTCATAGAGGAAAGTGCTTACAGTGGTCACATCTGGGGTTTAAAATTATTGGTAGAGATGCTTGAAAGGGCAGTAAAATATTCATTAAAATCCTCACACACAAACCCATACATTTCTATTCAGTCATCATATTAAGTTTTATTGAAATAACTGCAAGTTTTATATAGCTTTATACAGACAGACGTTATATTTACATTTCAGTGTTACATTGATAGGTTAAACAAGGCTATTAAATAGTGGCATTTAACTAATCAGCTTGCTAAGAGAAAGTTATGTTTCTTTTATAAGGCATTACAGAGATTAGGGTTTTTTATTATTCAAAGTAATTGTAATCACTTGGGATCTGCTTGCCATTAGCACTTGCTTAAAGTGGAAAGTGATTTAGCAACAATGTGCTTAGTGGAAATTTGTTAAAATTTTTATGTATGACATCCCAAAAGATTATGTTTAAGTGCTACCAACTGTACAAGAAATTCTGATGTAAATTGAACAGTTCATTGGGGTATCATAATCCTGAAAATGTTGATGCAATTTTGGATCATAGTTATTGTTCCCCAGAGGAAAATCATCATGGAAAATGAAGATCATCTAGTCCAACCATATAGAACCTAAAGAAGAATATGCACCTTATATATAATTAATAAATAACTTGTTGATTAGATGTAACTACATAAGGGAGATATCTAGACTCTTCCATGTCAAATTGCAAAAAGAGAGACTTGCACTTTCATTTCTCTTGACATCTACATTGTTATAGTAAAGAAATAAGCAGTAATAATAGTAGTATTAGTAGCAGTCATGTGGAAGCACTTTATTAGTAGAACACTGAGAGCCATCACCAATATTTCTTTTCAAAGCAAACAGAAGTAGAGTAGTACCTTGGTACTCAGCTGCTTTGAAACTCATTGAATTTGGTACTCAGTGCATTTTGATGTGAACATTTTGTCCCAGTACTCATCATTTGTTTGGTGCTCAATGCACAAACTAGAATTTGTCAGCTGCCTTGTGATTCACTGTATTATTCCTTATGGAGAACATTTTGTCTGGTATTCATCCGTTTTTGGTACTCATTGCACCTGCCAGAACCAATTAACAATGAGTACTGAGATGCCACTATAGATATAGAACTATCATTATTAATTCTAGACTCCAAAATGTCATTATAGTCATTATAATGTCATATACTAAAAATTACAATATAAGTCCCAACAGCCTAAAGGGAAGGAAGGGAGGGAGGGAAATAAATAACAGCTTCATCCTATGCTTCTTTGTCCCTTTTGTACATGAGTTAGTGGCTTAAACAAGACCAGCAAAAGCTACCAAAAAAAAAGAAAAAGCTTTTGATTATGACATAGGTTTAACTATAACACATGTAATAAAGTCGGAGACATAGCACTACTATTTTTAAGACAAAATGTAATGTTTTATATTGTGTTACAATTCCATATGGAGTCTTGAAAACAGGATTGAAAGGGAGCAGCATGATCAGAATGTTGTGTTTGGCACTAAAGTATGACTAACCATCTTTTGAAAGTGCATGACACAAAGGACATTTTTGTCCTGTCATTCTCCATTCATTCAGTTATTGGAACATATTGGCATCTATGACCGTTACATATAAAGATCTCTTGTTAACATACAGGAGTTTCAGTGGCAAAAAAAAACCTACAACCTGATATTTTAGGAAGGTGGACAAAAGAGTCGAAACTACATGGAACTACATGTTACACAATAGTATTTTCTTATAACTAGTACTAAGAAATACCAACTTATCTGACCAACTCAGAAAAATATACTATCAACTTGTACAATGTACTATAAGGAATTGGTTGAATTGGAGGGGAAAAAAAACAAACACCAGTAGATTCTAATAAGAAACCATTTAAATTAGTTTAACAATGAAGAACGGCTCTTTACCAAAGTCTTTGGTAAAGGAAAATTAGAGCCCTTATTTTATCATGCTTGCCATCTTTATAATGTATGTATTACTAACATTATTTTTATTAACATGATTAACATATTAATGTATGTTTAATTACTTTGATAGTTGTGAGCTGCCTAGGGTCATTGACATCATTGAATTATTATTGTTGGTTGCAATAGGTATCTTAGGGGGCAATCCCAAAACATCTGGAGTGCCACTTGAACACCCTCCGCATGAACAAAATCCTCACTAGTCAATTGTAAAATACAGCTTTACTTGAAACAGTTTACATCCTGTAACAATACTTTTAACCCAGTGGTGGGATTCAAATATGTGAGCAACCATGTCTCTGCATGGATACTGATTCCAGAAGTCTGTTCTGGGCCTGGGCAACAAAAAAATCAGCTACTGGTTCTGCCAAACTGGTGCGGACTGGCTGAATCCCACCACTGCTTTAACACCATCAAAGAGTTTCATCTGTGTACCCCAGCTTCTTGGGAAGGACTTGATAGGTGGATAAAAGTGGCAAATCCAAGAAGATGAAGAATTGAAGAAGTTTCTTGAATGAGAAGTGAAACATTTTCAAAGAAAAACCAAGAAAGTCCAGTTGCCTTTTGGAAAAAAAAAATCACCTTTGGGATAATACTATCAAGCAAGTTATTTTACCTATACACAAACAGGGTTATATTATCAAATGGCATGTTTATTTCTATGAAAAGAGCAGGGATTTTTAAAAGCCTACTGAATCATTTGGGGATGCAAATAGAAGTGTTTGGTGCATAGCACATTATTCAATTACAGCCATCTTAAGGGATACGTATGTGCTAAATAGAAAAGAATAATCAATCCAGATTTATCACCTCTTGTTTCAGTATTTAATATTTACTTTCATGAAGGTAAATGGTAAAAATTATCAGTGAAGAGATCATGATTCATGCGAGCTGCAAAATATAATGCTTAATAAAACAAAAATGAAATCTTTCAAGAATCTTGGAATAATCAGAAAGGGATTATTAGTTTCAATGTCTTCAAATAAGTAGCATTATTCAGAAGGAACTACAAAAATATTGCCATTTTTAGAGATCTGACCCAACTTGAAAAGTTTATAACCCAGACTCAAAATATCTATTTGAGTTTATAAATATAAATTGATAATGAAGTAGGATTCAGAAATTGAACAAATGAAGGATTACATAATCAATGCTCAAATATTGCTGGTTTGAGACTATAGCAATATCAGTGGAACACAAATATAAAATTCACTGTGAATGTTATACTTTCTATAATATCAGAGAAAGCTGTTATACAATTTCCTAATTGTTGGTCAGATTAATTACTTTTTTGTAATAGTAATTAATCTGCTATATTTTTATTAATCAATTAATTATTATTTTGACTGGTAATTCTAGTTATCTTGGCTGTTTATCAATTTCTAGCATGTGTGTATGTGTGCATATGTACAGACCAGAAATCGACATAAATAACCAAGTTAATGACAGTTACCAGTCAAATTATTAATTGATGAATAATCTCCTGTAATTCAATGTTACTTGTACAAATAATGATGAAGCTGTTTTGTTTTCTTTTCAACATCTTTTAGCTTACTATGCATTTTTTATGTTTTGTAAATCAAAGTATTATTTTCAATTTTTTGACTTCTTATCTTTTTCTTTTTGTCTTACAATAAAAGCTTTAAAAATTATGTGATAGAGAAATTACCTAACATGAAGCTCACTTAATTAGGAAGTCACTGTCAAGCTCATTAACATTTAGTTTCAATTAATTATTCAAAATTGTATAAAGTATATAAAATTTCAGCTTTGGGATCATTAATTTTGGAGGTCGACTCTATGAAATGAGAGAAGAAGAACAAGGTATGTATCCACACTATAAGTGAAATTAACTAGTGAATTAAAAGAGAGCATTTTGGGGAACAGGACTGAGCTGGGAACTATTTGAATACAGATCATCCTCAACCTACAGCAGTTCATTTAGTGACCATTCAAAGTTACAAAGGCAGTGAAAAAAGTGACTTATGACCGTTTTTCACCCTTGCGAGCATTGCAGCATCTCCACAGTCATGTGATCAAAATTCAGGTGCCTGGTAACTGACTCATATTTATGATGGTTGCAGTATACTGCGGTCATGTGATCACCTTTTTGTGACTTTCTCACAAGCAAAATCAATGGGGGAAGCCAGAGTACATGACAACCATGTTACTAACTTAACAACTGCAGTTATTCCCTTAACAACTGTAGCATGAAAGGTTGTAAAATGGAGTGAAGTTCACTTAACAAAGTTTTCTCTTAGCAACAGAAATTTTGGGCTCAGTCATAGTTGTAAATTGAGGACTACCATAGTCACTGCTAAAATGCCTTTGCAGCAACAAGAAATATTGACAAAAGCCACTGAGTTGACTAGAGAGAATAAGCTTTTGGTAATTTGGAACCCTAGTTTCAATAGATCTGTCACTCTAGAGCTGTAGAGGAAACTAGATAAATCAATACTATGTTTATAATCAAGAAAACTTTTTTTGGTAACTTTAAATAACATCAGGGCCCTTGCCACAAGGAGACATAGCTCTATTACATCAACCTGCTTGTGGTGGTTCTGATAGATAAAACCCATCAAAAGAACTTCGAGGCAAAATTATTCCTTAACATACATTTATTCGGTATACAAAGTATGGGCACTACATAGTTGAACCCAAAAACTAAATTTCCTTCCCCCAGATACAAAGTAGCAAAGTATCTGGGGGAAGGAAAGTACAAATTCCCACCCCCAATTAACTGTCATAAATCACATTCCCCAATTAGCTTAAAGTGCAGGCTTTCTCCTCAGCTCCAAAGCCCGCCAAAACATTATCAACTTGTCCTTGGATTCCCACAGCAGCGTTATTATTACGGGTAGCTGAGCTTACATTTCAACCCCCCTCTTTTTGCTGCACCTAATTTCTAAAGTAAGAAAAAACATGTTAAAGGAATAGAGAAAATAGCTGCATTTTCATCAGTTGTCAGAGCGGAAACATCCAATGTTAGCAGCGTTGATACTGCTACTGTTAATTCTAATTCTAATGAAGGTCGAATACAGCTAGCATCAATATCATAAAAAGCATATTGTAAAGCAAGGAGCCCAGAGGAGAATCTCTGTTACCAACAGAGGGACATGGGGCGGTAGACATAGACTCAAAAGTGCTTACTTTTTTAGCACAATTTTTATTGGTTGAAAATAACCTGTTTGTGGCATCCATAGTTGCCTCAAAAGAATCTTCCACAAGACAAATTGTGATTATATTTTAGGGTGGGTGGTTGACTCATCCAAATTTGTCTAGAAGATAAAAACAATGGCCTTCAGTCAAACTAGATTCTGGCATGGCATGGATGTCAACATAGATTTTTCTTGACAATAATCCCAGAAGTGATAGTTTTCTCTAATTTTCTGCCAGGATGTTTTTCATTTTCTTTTATTTCCTGATCTATCCTATAAGTCTAGAAAGAACAATTGCCTTCCCTTTAAAAAAAGGGCAGATATCAGATATGGCATACTGTTAGATCTGTACCAAAGGCCAACGAATGGTCCACAATTATTTGACAATATTTTCATCATATATAGTCCTGGCAAACAAGATAGCTCCACTGTTGTGCAAAGGGGAAACCACATCAGAGCTTTCATTTATTCAGACAGTACACACACATGGAGGGAGGAGAGAGAGAGAGAGAGAGAGAGAGAGAGAGAGAGAGAGAGAGAGAGAGAGAGAGAGAGAGAGAGAGAGAGAGGGAGGTATTAATGATAATTCCTTGTTTAATAGCTACTTCATCTATCAAACTGCAATTTCAGTTGTTTCAGTGGGCCTTATTCAGGATGACAAGGTTGAAGCTTACCACAAGGAGGTTGAGGGGCTGGTGAACTGGTGTAAGGAAAACAAACTAGTCTTAACTACTGGTAAAATCAAAGAGATCATTGTTGATTTTTAAAAAAGACAGGCACAGCCACACTTCTCTGTGCATTAATGATTCACCTGTGGAGATGGTTACCAGCATCAAATTCCTGAGTGTGCAGCTAATGAGTAAGCTGACTTGGTCGCTCAGCAGTGAGAAACTGGTGAAGCGGGCACAGTAGCACCTGCATTTTCTGCGTCACATGAAAAAAGCACATCTTCCTTCCCCTGTCCTGATCACTTTCTACAGGGGGACGATCGAGAGCATCAAGTCATACAGCATCACAGTCTGGTTTGGAGGCATCACTGCTTCAGACAGGAAGGTGGTGCAGAGAGTGGTGAGGATGGCTGAAAAGATCATTGGCAGTTTCCTCCCTCCCATCCAGGACCTAGCACAGAAGCGCTGCTTGAGCAGGATCCGCAAGATTGTCTGGGACACTACACATCCTCTTCACGACCTGTTTTCCTTGTTACCTTCTGGGAGGAGGCTTCGTGATATCCATAGCAGAACATCCAGATTCAGCCATAGTTTCATTTCATACAGCATTAACCTTGTGAATTCTCAAGCTTCCGTTATATATGGACAGTATTTAATATTTATTTGCTACATATATATAGGGGTGTGGGTCTATATATATGTTGTTCATAGTATGTTTAGGTATGTGTCATGTATGTGTTTCACTTGAGAACAGGCAACTAAATTTCATTTTTGATGTGTGCTGTTGTGCCCACAGTAAAAAAATGACAATAAAGGTTATCTCTCTATAGTGATACATATCTTTGTGTTCACAAAATTAATAACCTGCTGTTCTTGCCACTTTATTCTAGTATACATGTTTAAACTTTAAATAATGAATTCCATACGAGATATGATTGATTGATTGAAAGAGACATTCGAAGACTGACAGTAAAACATTTAATTAATGAAATACTGAAAAAGGAAATCTTTCTATTCCTTTTATTTTTGTCCATTAGCAAATTGGGAAAAAAAAGGTTTCTCTTCTGTTTATAGTCTGCTCCTAGTAGATTTTTGCAAGTAATATATATGCAATTTTTCAATATTTTCTTCTGCACTTTCCCCCTATTTCTCAGTCTAACCTGGGATTAGTGATTTCCTATCTAAATACTGATAAAGTGCAAGACTGCTATTGACTATTGCTGTGATCCACACAGACAGTTGCAAATGGAAGTATTTTATAACTTGCTTTCCAACCTGAACATCTAAATCTTATCTCTCTCCTTCTTATTCTTTAGTCAGCCAATTATTTAACCAAACTCAATTGTTCACATATTTCCCCACATTCATATCACCAAACTGAGCTTGAGACAATCCACAGTTGTCTTTAGTTTATCACTCTGGCTGCCAGTTTATTACTAGTTTGTCACTCTGGCTGTCAGTTTACTTCTGGATTCAGTTCAAAGGGTTGGTAATGACTTTTAAGTTCTACGTGGCACCGGACCAGATTATCTGAGGGATCACTTATCCTCACTTACCTTTTTTTCCATCCTTTCAGGTCTGATAGGAAGGACATGTTGTGGGTCCTGTCAGGCAAAGAGTGTCATCATTTTTACCATGGCACCTGCCCTGTGGAGTATCATCCCCCTGAAGATCAAATTGCTAGGTTTTTTACAAGACTCTGAAGGTTTTGCCATTGGGGACTTGAGAGTGTGGTGGAACCAGTGCAGTAGTTGTTCTGATAGTTTTGACAATGGGATTATCTTGATTGTGACTTTTGTGTATTTTATAATTTTTAAAATATTTCGGACATATTTTCTAGTTTTTACATTGTTGCTTATTCTTTTGTTGTTGTTATTCTTTTAATATTAGATGTAAGTATTTGAAAACTGACCAGAGTCAGATATAAATGAGATGGCAGCTTTATAAATTAAAAAAACTAACTAAATAAATAAACAAACAGACAAACAAACAAATAAATCAATAAATAAATGCCACCCATTTTCACTACTTCTGCTTTTGCCTAAAATTCTTGAAAGTTTTGGCTCCTTAGAATTTAAGCAACCATGCATTCCAAATTTCTGGGAAGTTGCTCAACATTTTCAGGGTTACTAAATGGCATTCTGAGCCAGCAGTTTTTTTGGAGTATTAAACTGTTAAATCTGTCTGTAGTACCTGATATTCATGTCTACCAATCTTCCTGACAAGGCTACAATCCTTGAACATTCCCAGAAATGCATTAGCTTGGTTTCAATTGTATCTACAGTATGTTTCAAGTGGTCATATTTTTTTTCAATTATTCTATGCTCATCACATTCTGTAGAGTTCATCACTTTTATTCCATACAAAAGAGAAATCAAATGAATTCCCAGCAAATACCACATCCATAGATTATATTCAGTGCAATATAATCCATAGATTATATTCAATGCAAACCCAAAACCACACCGATGATGAGGCACAGCCACAAACCAGAAGCCAGACCACAGCTGCATCATTAGCCACCTTAAACCCCTCCAATCCATACATGAAGCAAACTGACACCCACCATGAAGATGAGGCACGAACACGAATGCGAAGCCAAACGGCTATGCAGCTCACCATCTCTAATCCCCCTGTAACTCAGACTAACCTGAGCACAACAAAGCCCCCACACAAACAGAACACTCCCCCAGCCAATCAGAGCACAGCCAACCCCCCATCCAATCAGAGCACAGCCAAGCCCCTAACCAATCAGAACACACCACCACCCAATCAGAACACAGCCGAGCTCCCAGCCAATCAGTTCAAACCCCCACTGGCAGTTAAAAGGAAGAAACAGCTACAATCACACATTGCTCCTAGAAGCACGAAGCCGAAAGCACCAGCCTGAATATATCTATATCTATATCTCTATCTCTATATCTATATCTATATCTATATCTATATCTATATCTATATCTATATCTATATCTATATCTATATCTATATCTATATCTATATCTATATCTATATCTATCTATCTATCTATCTATCTATCTATCTATCTATCTATCTATCTATCTATCTATCTATCTATCTATCTATCTATCTATCTATCTATCTATCTATCTATCTATCTATCTATCTATCTATCTATCTACCTATCTAGATAGATAGATAGATAGATAGATAGATAGATAGATAATAGATAGATAGATAGATAGATAGATAATAGATAGATAGATAGATAGATAGATAGATAGATATAGATATAGATATAGATATATAGATATGTAGATATATATAGATATAGATATATAGATATAGATATAGATATATAGATATACAGAATCAGCAAGATCCTGCACAAACATAACATCAAAACAGCATTCTGCACAAACAGAAAAATATCCACCATCCTAAGAAACCCCAAAGACAAAATTGAGTTAGAAAATCAAGGAGTATATGAAATCTCATGTACTGCTTGCTCCACCACATACATCGGACAAACCAACAGAAGAATAAGTGCACACATTGAAGAACACAAAAACGCAGTCAAAAAAGAGGAACCAACTTCTTCCCTGGTCCAACACCTTAAAAGCCACAAGACATGAAATTGATTTCAAAAAGACCAGAACTATTGCCAAAACTGAACACTTTAATAACAGAATAATCAGAGAAGCCATTGAGATAGAAAAACACCCTCACAGCATGAACAAACGAGATGATACATCCCGCCTACCAGCCATTTGGAAACCCGCCCTTATTGACAAAAGAGTCCATAACACAAAGAATGACACCAGACCTACACTCACAAAAACCACACACGATGTCACCACCACACATCCACGCAAAAAGCAAACCCAAACCCACACCGATGATGAGGCACGACCACAAACCAGAAGCCCGACCACAGCTGCATCATTAGCCACCTTAAACCCCTCCAATCCATACAAGAAGCAAACTGACACCCACCATGAAGATGAGGCACGACCACGAACGCGAAGCCAAACAGCTATGCAGCTCATCATCTCTAATCTCCCTGTAACTCAGACTAACCTGAGCACAACTAAGCTCCCACCCAAACAGAACACTCCCCCAGCCAATCAGAGCACAGCCAACCCCCTAACCAATCAGAACACACCTCCACCCAATCAGAACACAGCCGAGCTCCCAGCCAATCAGTTCAAACCCTCACTGGCAGTTAAAAGGAAGAAACAGTCGCAATCACACATTGCTGCTAGAATCACGAAGCCAAAAGCACCAGCCTGAAGATGACGAATGTGACTTCGTCGAAACGTCGCCAAGACACTTCAAATTCTACATGGGAGAAAACCCGAAGAACCAAAGACCTACATACAAACACCCGCGAAAACCTCAGAAAACACACACACACACACACACATATATACACACACACATTCAAAACAAATAAACAAACCCCAGCAGTTGATAAATTCTAGAGGTATATGTGAAAACAAAATTTTCTGTAAAATCAAAACCAAACCAAACCAAACCTGAAACTCAAGGACAAGAGATTTAGTGAGGCATCAGTTTCTCCATATGGGGAAATGGACTCACAAACTCTTACCTAGACATATAGAACCTCTTCACAAATACCACAGAATAACAGAGTTGGAAGGGACCTTGGAGGTCTTCTACTTCAATCCCCTGCTGAAGCAGGAAAACCTGTACCATTTTAGACAAATGATTTCCAATCTCTTTTTAAAAACCTCCAGTGTTGAAGCACCCACAATTTCTGGAGGCAAATCATTCCCCTGTTACAGCTGTCAGTTCTAGGTTGATTGATTAGTTTCCATCCAATGCTTCTTGTCTAATGCTTCAGGTGCTTTGGAAAATAGTTTCTCCCCTCATTTTTATGGCAACTCTTCAAATACTGGAACACTGCTATCATATGTTCCCTAGTCTTTCTTTTCATTAGACTAGACATATCCAATTCCTGTAACCTTTCTTTGTATGTTTCAGTCTTCAGTCTCCTAATCATCCTTGTTGCTCTTCTCTTCACTCTTTCTAGAGTCTCCCAGAAACTACTACTGTGTAGAGTCTGCTAGAAATTACTACTGAGCCAAAAATAAATCTCTTCCATGGTTCAAAGAGCTGATCGTGTATGATGAAATGTTCCAGAGCTGCTTTTCAACAAATGCATGCATACACACATAATGTCTTCCATTGCAGCTTGTTGAAACCTTTTTGGGGCTCCACTTTAAGGCCTCCCCCTAAGAAGGCACCTGGACCCCTCATGGTAGCAGGTCAGACTCACTATGAAGTCAAGTGTATTCTTGATTTTAGAATTTTTAAAGGGAAATTGCAGTACCTAGTACAATTAAAGGGATACTCACTGTCTTAAGCCACTTGGGTGAAAGCTAGCCAAAGTGAAAGCCGATAGACTCATCAAAAGGTTCTATAGGAAACACCCTAACAAACCGAGAGACAGTCCCTAACATATGCTTTTGTTTATGTTACAGGTTCTGTCCTGTAAGGGGGGAGCAGATGTCAACACTACTAACATCGGATGTTCTTTTTTTGACAACATATGGAGATGCAGCCATTTTCTTCCTTATGTTTTATTCTTAGAATTAGAGTTAGAATTAGATGATACTGGGGGGGGAGGAATGTTCATGGGAGTTTATTTAGACATAACAATATTGTAACTAATGTGAGAACCAAGATTTTTTGAAATAAGACATGATAAGAAATGGTGGATTGAAGAACTGGAAGGAAAGCCTGCATTTCAAACTAATTGGAGAATGTGATTTATGACTTATAATGTGTTAATTAGAGGAGGGAATTGTGATTTGATATTATGTGCTCAGGGGAGGGGAATTCAGATTTTGGCTTTGACTATGTATGTGCCAATGCTATGCTAATCAAATAAAGATTATTTAAGGTAAACAATACCTAGAAGTTCTTTGAAGAGTTTCATCTGTCGTAACCATAACACATAGACTTTGTGTTCATACACACATGATCTTGTGTTGAAGTGCCCTCATTAGTTTTACCACCAAAGAACCCTTGTCCCAAATCATCTTACCCTCCAGTCCAGTGTACATAATGTATCATTCACATGTTCACAGTGTCTCACAGAATACCTTACCCTATTACCCAGGCTATAAGTGGCACCTGAAACGAATCTGCATTATATTCCAGAACAGCCATTCAATTTTGTTCCCCTCCCCCCTTTTTTCCAGTTTTATTTATCTTATCATAAGCATGCATATTCACAGACTTCAGTATTGTACAAATGGGTGGCTGTTTACACATCAGTATTTTGTATTTGTACTTTATACAATATGTCCAAACCTATTCTGGATGGTGTTCTTCTTAGAACAAATTCTGAGAATTCTCAAAGGGCTGAAAAGATGATATGAATCCTTTTAGTCAAAAGGAACAGAACATTGAATTCCATCCTGGATAGACTGCTCATTTCTCACAGCTATAATCTGGTTTTTAAATCTGATTTCCCCCCACCTTAAGATAGTGACACCCACCCCTTTCTTTTTGGGAGAGAAGGGGAGAAGTGCAAGAACTGTCTAGGCAGCAGCTATGCTCCCCAAAATAGCTATGATCAGCTCAAAGTCATGGCTGCCTTGAATAACCAAACAAAAAATAAATAAGACCAATTTGTAACAATTACTATGGTTATTCCATGGATATTTAATTATTTCCCCTTTGTCATATTCAAAATTAAAATTCTGTTTTGGAAGAATCCAGGACCTTATGCTCTAACGCTTGGAGGATTGTTCTCTTTTCCCTAAATGTATTTTTTTTCTCTTCAGATTCTTAAGAGATATTCTCCAGTTACCACACAGCATTTATAATGTGGTTCTCTGCTGCAAAATGGGATCAATTAAGAGTGAACTGAAAATCTGATCAATCATTTTTACATATTGGTTGAAGTTAATTAACAAACAGATAATTTTAATGTGAGATGGAAAAGATAACTTTTAAACAAACGTTTATGGCTTTTCACAGAAGGTTCTCTTCTCCTTGGGATGTGAACAAGTCACAAGAATTCTGACATAATATGTTCTGGACCCGAAAATACAATAAAGTCTCTCCTAAAAAAATTCCTGAGCTCATATTTTCAGACTGTCAAGATATTGAAATTATACCATAGCTTCCAAGTGATCTAATACTTGGTTCAGTTTGAAGTCCAGCCTTCAGCTACTCTGAAAAAACAGATAGAAAAAAAAATCCATAACCTGCCCAATTAGGTCCATGAGCTACTAGCACCATAGAATCTGTTGCATGTGATTTATTGTATTATGTTTTTATAGAGATATTCAAATTGTGTTATTCTTTTTTATTCTCTTCTTTCAAATCAAATGGATTCTACCTCCCTGAACATTTATCTATTATGCCACCAATAAGATTAGATTCAAGTTGACTTATCTGCATATTCCTTAATGCAGATAAATGTGGCCAACCCTTGAATAATTATAAATAAGTATATGCATACATATATTATATTTTACTTATTCAGCTTTAGAATATCAGTTTTATGACATTAAGACAAATGATCTTCTATTTCCTATTTTTAGAGACACATTTTGTTTTTGTTTTTTTCAATCTTTTTTATTAATTTTTTTCATCAATATATGTTAATTTTTCCAATCAACAAGTTGTCTGGAGTTTGCTAAGCTAATACATGTTCAGTTCCTAACCCTTCATTCTTTTCTCTAACCAAGAGTAAAATAAATTCCAAATTTGATAGTAGTCTGTATTCTCTTTGTCTTTCAGCCTCATAGTTAATCTGTCCATCTCTGCACATTCCAAAATCTTCCTGATTATTTCTTCCTCTGATGGCAATCCTTCATTCTTCCAATATTGTGCAAAAATTATTCTTGCTGCTGTGGTGATGTGTAAAATTAAATATAATTTCTGCTTATTAGTCTTTTCAGACATAATGCCTAGTAAAAAAAGTTCAGGTTTAAAATCCACTTATTCGTCCAATATTTTTTCTAACCACCTATGTATATTTTTCCAATAAGCCTTTGCCTTCCCGCATGTCCACCAAATATGATAATATGTGCCTATATTATGTTTACATTTCCAACATCTATCTGACATATTTTAAACATTTTTGCTAATCTTGCTGGTGGAAGGTGCCATCTATAAAACATTTTATACAGATTTTCTTTGTATGAAGTTGACATTGTTAATTTATAGTTTCTCTCCCATAACATTTGCCATTTTTCTAATTCTATATTATAACCAAAACTTTTTGCCCATCTTATCATTGTTTCTTTCACTTGTTTGCTTTCCATATCTAAAATTAACAAAAAATTATACATTTTATTAATTAATTTCTCATCTGAGGTTAACAGAATCTTATCAAACACAGTTTGATCTTTGTAAAATCCATACATTTTTACATCTTTTTCATATCTATTTTGTATCTGTAAATCTGCCCACCAGGACAGATTAATTCCTAAATTTTCCAATTCTTGTTTAGATTTTAATTTCCCATCAATATCTAACATACTTTTTCAAAATCTACCAGATTCGAATGTATAAATGCCTCCATCGTTGACAACCATCCTGGAATTTTTAAATACATTTTAGCTTTAATTTTTTTCCCATACTGTTAACAAGGCATTTCTTATAAAATGATTTTAAAAGTACTTATGGACTCTGTTTTTCCCATACCATAAAAAAGCATGCCACCCCAATTGTAAATCATGTCCTTCTAAATACAGTAACCTTTTATTTCTAAGTGTTATCCACTCTTTCACCCATGTTAACACCGATGCTTGATAATGCAATGTCCATTCCAGCAACCCGAAACCTCAATTTTCCTTAGCATCTTGTAATGTTTTCATCTTAATTCTAGCTTTTTTTCCCTGCCAAATAAAATTCAAAACCAATGAATTTAAATTTTGAAAGAATTTTCTCTCAAGTTTTATCGGAATCCTTTGAAATAGAAATAAAATCTTTGGCAACACATTCATTTTTACTGTAGCAATTCTTCCTAATATTGATAGTTGGAGATTTTTCCATCTTTCCAAGTCTAGCTTTATTTGCTTCAATAATTTTATATAATTGTCTTTTTTTATTGATGAACACTGAGCTGAAAGATAAATACCTAAATATTTAACTTTTTTCACTATTTGTACCTCTGTTTTCTCTAGTATTTGCCTTTTTTGTTTATCTGTGAGGTTCTTTACTATTACTTTAGTTTTATCTTTATTTATTTTTAGTCCTGCCACTTCTCCATATTCTTCTATCTTTTCCCATAGTTTAGGAATCATCTATAAAGGTTCTTCCAAAATAAATACCAGATCATCGGCAAATGATTGTAATTTATATGTTTCATCTTTTATTTTCAATACTTTAATTTCTGTATCTTGTCTTATCCTTCTATTTAATACTTCCAAAGTAAAGATAAATAATAATGGAGATAGTGGACACCCTTGTACAGACACATTTTGACTACTGCAATGCACTTTACATAGGGCTGCCTTTGAAAAGTATCCGGAAACTTCAACTGGTTCAAAATACAGTGGTCTGCATGGTTCATTGCAAAACTTCTCTTGCGGGAGCTGCATTGACTACTGATTTGCTTCCAGATCTAATTCAAGGACAAGGGGGCACTCCCTAAAGCTCATAGCTAAGAAAGTGAGGACAAATAAAGGGAAATATTTCTTCACCCAGAGGGTCATTGATTTATAGAATTCACTTCCAGAAGGGGTCGTGACAGCTGTCAGCCTTGACAGCTTCAAGGCAGGGCTAGATAGATTCATGGATGCCAAGTGTATCGGTGGTTATTAAAACGGATGTCCATGTGCCGCCTCTATGTTGGTTGAGGCAGGCAGGATTCCCTTGAGTACCATTTGTTGGGGGTCAAGGGAAAAGGAGGGTTTTGCTTTCTCTTTCTGCTCAAGATCCCCATGTACAATTGGTGGGCCACTGTGTGACACAGAATGCTGGACTCGATGGGCTTTGGCCTGATTCAGCATGGCTCTTCTTATGTTCTTATGTTCTTAAGGTCCTGGTTGTCACCTTTAAAGCCCTACACAGTTTGGGGCCAGGTTATTTGAAGGAACATATTTTCCCAGTTATATCTACCTGACCCACAAAAGCAGGAAGGTAGATTATGTTACAGATCCTTAACTTTATACAATCAGGCTTGGGAAACTTGGAACAATCTCCAGATTTTCTGACTGCACAAGAAACTCCCAACTAAGCATGTTATTTCAGAGACTCTGATAAAAACTTGGGAAATTCAACTAATACTTTGCAGACGTTCCCTTTCTACTGATCTGTCAGATAATCTGGAAGAGTATCACAGATTGCAGCCTTATTTCTAGTAAGACAGTTGACAATAGGATATTTTTCATGAATTCATAAATCTGTGTTCTATACCATGCACTCCCCCATAAATGTGTTATGTTGCTGTTACCAACTCTGGTGACAAATATGACAGTTTTTCTTTAAATTGGTTAATAATGGAATCTTACTTGTGTACTACCAACTCTAGGCATATAACTTTAAATGAAATCCAGCATACCCAAATTTAAATGAAATTAAATCCAGCCTACCCAGACATGTAATTTATAAACATTTTATTTAATTATCATAATTATTCCTAATATTTAGCATTCTGATGAAGAGGTACAAGATGACAATGAGAAAAAAAATGGAAAAGGTTGTGCAGATTAGATTGTTGCTCTTCATCAAGTTACTGGTTATGTTCAGTAAGAAAAAATTGTATATGTTTCTTGAGAAAGAGAAAGTGTGTGACCTTATTACAAGTCATTTCTTCCATGAACTTGGTTGTTGTTGTTGCTGTTTTGCAAGTTTCAGTTCAAATGAGAAACAAAATCAGATCATTTATAAGCAAGAAAAATACATTATTTAAAGATTCCCTTTAAAAAGACTTCTAAAGAGCTGAAGCCTCATAAAAGAAGGATGTTCTTGACAAAGGGTTAATACAATTTATTCATCATTCCAGGGAGGGAGGGAGGGAGGGGGAGGGAGGGAAGAAAGAAGGAAGGAAGGAAGGAAGGAAGGAAGGAAGGAAGGAAGGAAGGAAGGAAGGAAGGGAAGATTCTGGTGGGGAAAAACATTATAGGATTGTAGTATGCAGTTCAAAAGTTTTCGAATTAAGTACTATATATTTCAAACTAATAACATTTTTCCTCAAAAATTTCTAGGAAATCTTCGGTAACTTTCAGCATATCACTGACCTTAGATATAGATTGCAACCAATAATTTCATAAAAGCAATATTTCTAACATGTGTTTCCTCTCCTAATAGTGAAGAAAAACCTTACTATGAATTTCTTTCTCCTTTGCCTGTAACATCAGGGCAAAATGAATTAAATTCTTGGATATGGAAGTGTGATTTCATTCAATATACCTTGGCTGGAAATGTCATCGTATTTTTCATGGGAAATAAAGCATCAATCTGCCACTTTGAAAGATGAGATCTTTGCGATAAACTTGTGCCAGGAACTTTGAAGCCAGTATCATCCAAATACAATTTACAACTCAGCTCTAATTGATTATTTTATCTCACCTCCAGTGTGGCTATGGTTGAATTATTTTTCACTCTACATGTGACACTCCAGGCCAGAATTCCTCTGATGTCTAGGCCGTATGATGTCAAACTGTAAGTAGTGGTGCCGTAACTAAAATGCTTATTCATATGGAACAGGCTGACCATGGAAAAACTGAACTTAAGGAAGATCTGAGAACTCGTCATGTTATGCTGGTCCTCTATATGAAAGGTTATGTAACTGAAATGTTAGAGATTGGGCATCAGTTCCTATCCTTCCCATCACTGATTTTACAATACAGTGAAGTGTCCTCCAAATGAAGGTCTATTTATTTAAGTGAAAAGACCTAACACAAATTCCTATTGCTATGCTTCTACATTTTTGCACCTATGTCTTTATTATCTGTCTGCCTGTCTATCATCTAGCTAGCTATAAGCCATCAATCTTCATTAATCTGTTACTTTGAAATATGAGATCTTTGTGATAAATTTATGTTAGGAACTTTGAAGCACTTATGTCTTTATTGTCTGTCTATCTATCTATCTATCTATCTATCTATCTATCTATCTATCTATCTATCTATCTATCTATCTATCTATCTATCTATAGCTGGATAGCTGGATAGCTGGATAGCTGGATAGCTGGATAGCTGGATAGCTGAATGGATGGATGGATGGATGGATGGATGGATGGATGGATAGATAGATAGATAGATAGATAGATAGATAGATAGATAGATAGATAGATAGATAGATAGATAGATAGATATTGACTTCCGGTTCCGGATTACGGCGCCTCTAGCCGCACGGGAGACTCATCTCCTCATTTAGCTAGCTTTCCTCCGCCGGTAGACTTCTGCGGGGGTTGAAAGTCGCTCTGGAGGGCGCAACTACCATCGAGGAGGCTGTGCTCGGCTGTGGAGGAGTGGTGGCTCCTCCAGCTGTCCGAGCTGAATCTGAGGGCCGATGGAGAAGAAGATCGGCCGTAAAATGGCCGATCACCTAGCCGCACTAACCGCAAGTCAAAAGAACATCTAAGCATGAAGAACCACCGTGGTGAATCCGGGTGAGACCTTTCCTTCTCTCATTATCCTGACTTTTCCTGTAAAGAGTTGTTATTTTCCTTTATTAAGAAAGCGGCGGCTGCCTATATGTGGAAAGAAGAGCTAAAAAGAAAAAGATTAATTTTTGTGTGTGTGGTTTTTTTTTTACTATTTGACTTCTGCTGGGTGAATTTCAGGGGAAAAGAAGGAAAAAAGGGACATTGTTACTTTCCTTTTTTAATCTGATAATGTAGGAGGTATTTTTTGTTGATTTTTTAAAAAGAAAAAGAGAAAACTTTCCCTTTTTTTTACTTGATTAACTTGGGGAAAAAAAAAGAAAGAAAAAGACTTTATAGTCCACTTAGGACATCTGGTGGCAAAAAGTGAAATTTTAACTGTAGTTCTCCCTGTTGTTTGAAGAGGGATTGGATTTTATGTGATAATAAAAGAGAAAAGATAACTTGACAGCTGGGTGATGAAGCTGGCTATTAGACCTTTGGAGGCGGACATTTGTGGATCTTTTTTAAGTAGTCTCTAATAAAGGAATAGGCAAAGCTACCACCAAAATGTCTGAAAGTTATTCACATCTTGAATATGATTTAATACTGGAAAAAATATTAGAATTCTCAGAAGATTTCAAAACTTATTGGAAATCTTGGAGAAAATCCAAAGATGCCACCTTGGAACCTGACATTGACTCTCTAATAAGGAACCAAGTTATGGAACAGGGAAAAATAGAAGATGAACAGAGTAATCCTGAACAGACCTACATACAACTTAAAGAGACAGAAACACTATTCTTACAATCTAATTGTGAATCTGCATTGAGAGAAAATGTGGAAACTACTGAATCAACTAATGCTATACAACGTCACCTACAATTGATGGACAATTTTGATGACCAAGAAATAACTGTAGTTGATTCAGTTCAACTATCAAAAATAACAAAGATTGATATCCAGACACAATTTTTCGGAAATTACAATAAAGAGGAAAGGGAAAGAAAATTTGTTCAGTTTGAACTGGTTAGGAATCCTCGTAATCAAATCTTGAGGTTTGATAACCGAAAAGACTTATTATGGGAACCAAATTGGCATAGAAAGAAAGCTAGAGTCAGGTTTAAATGTGACATAAAATGTTATTTGATGGGTTAAAAAGGCTTTAGAAATTCTGTCTGATTTAATGACAAATGAAGGATGTAAATTTACTGTTACCATGGTTGATAATTATTTGAGGGAGTAAATCTTTCTAGAGGACAAAAAGACCTTATAGATATACGGTAGATGACGAAATGATTGAATATATATATATATATATATATATATATATATGTGTGTGTGTGTGTGTGTGTGTGTGTGTGTGTGTGTGTGTGTGTGTGTGTGTGTGTGTGTGTGTGTGTGTGTGTATGTATGTATGTATATAGTGTTTCTTTTTTAGATAGCACTCTGTAAACCCAAATATGGGAGGAAGAAATCATTCTTTCCTTTGCCTATTTCAGCTCAACCCAGAGCCATCTGCAAGCACAAATATATATATGTTTTTAAAATTGTTGACAAAGAAATAAGGGATTTCTGAGATAGCTATTTCGAGTTATTTAACTCTCTTCAGTCAGAACTCACCCTTCCGGGATTCGAACCTGGGCAGTCTGCACACTAGGCAGATGCTTAAACCTCTAAGCCACAGGCTCTCTCCCGCTTTGTCAGTAATCAGGGAGGGAAGATGTGTATATAGTGTTTCTTTTTTAGATAGCACCCTGTAAACCCAAATATGGGAGGAAGAAATCATTCTTTCCTTTGCCTGTTTCAGCTCAACTTAGAGGTTTAAGCATCTGCCTAGTGTGCAGACTGCCCAGGTTCGAATCCCGGAAGGGTGAGTTCTGACTGAAGAGAGTTAAATAACTCGAAATAGCTATCTCAGAAATCCCTTATTTCTTTGTTAACAATTTTAAAAACATATATATATATATATATATATATATTTGTGCTTGCAGATGGCTCTGGGTTGAGCTGAAACAGGCAAAGGAAAGAATGATTTCTTCCTCCCATATTTGGGTTTACAGGGTGCTATCTAAAAAAGAAACACTATATACACATCTTCCCTCCCTGATTACTGACAAAGCGGGAGAGAGCCTGTGGCTTAGAGGTTTAAGCATCTGCCTAGTGTGCAGACTGCCCAGGTTCGAATCCCGGAAGGGTGAGTTCTGACTGAAGAGAGTTAAATAACTCGAAATAGCTATCTCAGAAATCCCTTATTTCTTTGTCAACAATTTTAAAACACACACACACACACACACACACACACACACACACACATATATATATATTATTATTTTTTCCCTTTTTTGACTTATATAGTAATTTTAAATTTGATAATTATGTTGTAATAGAGAAAGAGAACATGTCTGATTTAATTAGGAATGAAAGATGAGAATTTCCTGATATTATAGTAGATTAGTATTTGAAGATATAAATTTTATCAAGGGCTTAAAAAGATTTTTTATAGATGTAGACTGATGAAATGATAGAATATATTCTTAAAAATAGAACTGTTTTGTTGGACTTATATCATTATTTTAAATATGATAATTATGTTGTAATAGAGAGAGAGGAAGAACTACTTGTGATAGGGAAAGGAAAAAAAGAAAAATAAAAAAAATCTGTCTCAATGAATGATCTTGTATTAAGGATACCTGAATTCACAATGATATACTTACTAAAATGTAATTGGAGTATGACAACTGTAATTAGCAAAGCTTAAAAACAGAATATAGATTTTAATTGCATGTGATTGATGATTTTTGTTTGATTGAACTTTACTTAAAACTGTATAAATCTTAATAAGCAATACTATATTCAAGAAATAGAGAGGAAATTTTTGATAATTAATTTGAGCTATAATTATATGATTTTGTCTTTGAATGATTGGACATTCTGATCACCATATTGTGTCCTAAGCTCTTTGGAAAAAGTGGAAAAAACCAATAAAAAACTTTTTTCTTTTTTTAAGAAGTTTATACCGAGAAGATTAGATAAAATAGAAGTATTAATGTAAGAGAAAATTAATCTTATTGTATACAATACAGATAGGGAAATTTGGAGAGAGGAGTTGCTCGGACATTACCCCTGAACTGTATCTGAAGAGGGATGAGAGAGAAGAAAGGAGAGGAGAGAGAAAAGAGTAAAGGAGGGGAGAAGGAAGTAGAAAGGTTGGAGGAGAAGAGGAGAAGTGGGGAGAAAGGGGAGGATAATGGTGTAAAGGGGAAGAGGGAAGTAGGGAAGAGAAGAAAGGGAGAAAGAAGGTAGAGAAGATGGAGTGTGGATACGGTGAAAGGGGAAATGGGCAAGCAACACCAAAAGTCATGTGTATGTACTTATTTCATTTTACTAAAAGTATTTTATATATGAATGTAAAAAGAATGTATGGTAACATCTCATAAATATCATGGTATATTATTAAAAAAAAGAAATTTAGGATAGAAATGGAATATATTAAATTTATTATATTGTTTGAGGGAAATAGAGAGATGACAGCATATGTACTAAGTTTGAGCTGTTCATGTGTGTTTGTATTTTGGAATCTTTGTTCACCCAACCACCACGGTGTGTCTCAAGTACTTTTTGTTAAAATTAAAAAAAACCAATAAAATATTTTGAAAAAAAGATAGATAGATATTCATCCCTCCCCCTCTCTCTCACTATCTACCTAGCTACCTATCTAGTTACCTATCTATCTGTCTAGCTAGCTACCTAACTAACTACTAGCTATCATTTGTCCCAATGTTGCACCATAAAAAGGTGTCCAAATATCCTGCTAATATCAGTAATTAGGCTGTGTAGCCTTATTGAATAGCTGACATTTGGGGGTAGCACTCCAGGCACCATGCTTTTCAATAATGGCACTAGGGTGATTCTTCCTAAATTTCTTTGTTGTTAGAATGTTTTATAATGATTGACAAAGGCAGCTAATTTCTCAGGAGAGATGAAATTTGCAGATATAGGTGTTGTTGTTTTTTTAACCAGACGTTGCTTGTTGATGTTGATATGTTGCTTTAGGAGATGGTACTTGAGACTTAGTCCTCAATGAAAATTCAATGAGATGTAATTCTTTATCTACAGGTATCTATAGTAGCATTGTAAACCTTTCTTCCCATTGTTTTCCTCCATGTTGTTCCATTCAATTTAGTTCTGTAGCAAAAGGACCATTAGAATAGCAGCTGTGTTTGGAATCTGTTTTAAATACTAATTATAAGACTTTGGGATCTAAATTTGGAATTTTCATTCTTCCATGCAGAATGAAGAAGACATGCATGCAATTATGGTAGGGAAGGTAGGACAGATATGAAGAACATAAGCATCTGAAAATCTTTAAAATAGGTACTATTTTAAGAAGCACATGGAAAATTGCTGAACATTTTTAAAAGTACAATCTACTTTAGATCAGGTCAAATTCAACCCCAGATGACTTTATGGATACATTAATGTGGTTTTCTTTCAAGTGCTTTTTCACTCCTTTTTTCTGGGATTGTTCCCCTTCCTCTTCCAATTTGCAAGTAGAATTCATAGCTCAAGAACTTCCTAAGGAAGTTCCTATATACTTTATATATACCCAGATACAGTTTTCCTTTATTTCCAAAAAAGGCTGCACCTTTTGGAAAAAATTACATCCTACAAAGAGGATTGAAACAGGAGATATTAAGAAAGAAGAAAGAGTAGAAATTTAAGGTGAATCTGCTTTCAGAATTTGAATATAGAAATATAAATGATTTTACTTTATGAGACTGAGTGCATACCAGATGGGAATCTGAATATTCCATTGTTTATTACACAAGGTTAATCAAGCCATTAGGCAGAGAGAGAGAGAGGCAGCTACTCAAATAGCAGATGTCAGGTAGTGTTGAACAGTATAAATATGATTAGAACATGCTGGCTACCCAATAATCCATTATCTTCTTCTTCTTTGGATGAATAAAGGGATGTTACTGTTTTATTTTTGTTTTAGGAAGCAAAAATGTCTCTTAGAACTCATCATATTTATGTGCCATAGCTGGCTCAAATATATGCCCCAAATAAACCATGATTTTTTTTTATTGGCAAATCTCAAAAGTTAAACAAATGATCACATTTCCCTTAATTACAATGTCCTGTTTGCCAGAATGAAACATTAAGCTTTATTTTCAAATCTACCAAGTTTCTGACATCATTAGTTTCATATATAGACTTTCACATCACAGTAGGCAATCAGAATATGATATTACCATATAACTGCCTACAAAAACATTTTAATAATTGATGATAAAATAATATTTTGCCTGGACTACAATTACATATAGCCAACTTCAAGGTAAATTTGACTGATTGAGAAGAGATATTATTAAAACAAATGGACTGTCTTTCACTATCAGTTTCAATTATGTAAACTTAATTTAATGTCAGAATCAATGTTTACACTTCTTTATCTCCTCCCACTTCCATTAACAGTAACCAACAGCCGTAGAGTCGTTTGCTACTTAATGAGTTATAAATGATCTAATTAACTGTTCCCTTGCAATTGTCTTCATACTTCAGTAGTGAAACAGTTATTTACTGAGCTAAATATGTGACAGTTATACTAATAACTTGTGGATTAACACTTGCTAAAAATGTATACATTTCTGATATAGCAAACAAAAAAAAGCTTACATTTCTTTAATCTATTTTTTTTCTTCACTTTTCAATCCTTTTCCATAAACATTATTTCACAACTACAAAGTTATTTTATAAGATACTACATGGGGAGGTTGCTAGACTCATTCTTATTCTATTGCTAGACTAAGCTTCTCTGTGTTATGATTATCATTATAGTATTCCATATGTTGCTATGAGTGGCACAGTGGCCTAGAGGTGAAGAGGCTCACTTCCCACTTGGAAAGTTGAGAGTTTAATCCTAGGCAGCAACAGATGTTTCTCTATCAGAGCTCAGAGAGAAAATATGTGCTGCAAACTTTGTGTAGGTGTCAGGAAGGGCATCCAGCCACTAAATGCTCAGCTCCATTCAGTCACCAACTCCATCTGGAGAAAAGGGATTATAGGGTCATAAAAAGAAGAAAAAAATCCATATGCTGCTATCTACCTTGGCTTACGTATGTAAAAACAAAGTCTTTTTTAAAAGGCTTGTTGTTAAGGTTAGGCATAAAACAAATATATTTTATTTTGAGCTCAACACAAAATCAACTTTTCAGTTTGAAAGTCCAGATTAGCTGGAAATGGGTTAAAGATTTATTCCAAAAAGAAAAATCTTGTGGCTTGTTTCACATTCCAAATGTTTCATTTTAATGTTGAAACATTAAACATATTGTGGTGATAACTCAAAATCTTGAAATAATTATACTAAAAAAGATTGTTTTATTTCAATTTCAGAATACAAATCTTGAAGTTCATATAACTTAATGCTGAAAATCTCAAAATAGTTGTTTTGAGGTTGAGACATTTTGGGGTAAAATATTTTACCTATTATTTGAATTTTATTTAATAATAATAATAATAATAATAATAATAATAATAATAATAATAATAATGATAATGATAATGATGATGATGATGATGATGATGATAATGTTGGAAGGGGTCTTGGAGGTCATCTAGTCCAACCCCTGCTCAGGCAGGAAACCCTATACCATTTTGGACAAATGGTATTATTATTATTATTATTATTATTATTATTATTATTATTATTATTACTATTATTAAAGATTTTAAATACAATAGCAAAAGCACATACAAATTAATCACATAAAAGGAAAAACAGAAATAAAATGTGCTAGGAAAGAATTGAGTCCAAAAAAAAGAAATAGGGGTAAGAAAAAGAAACTTGTTTTAACATACAATCTGCTCACATAAGGAAATAAAAATGGCAAACAAGATTCCTGCCTTTAAAATATACTCCCCGGGACCACCTATTTAATACTTCCCCCTAATTCCCATATTTCTTAAAGCTTTTAAAGAGTGTGCTATTCTCCTGCTTCTCCTCCCCCTCCCCCTCTCCCTCCCAGGCCAATTCAAAGTGGCAGGATTGATATGGTCTAGACCAGGGGTAGGCAACCTTGGCTCTTTTATGACTCGTGGACTTCAACTCCCAGAATTCCTGAGACAGCATGGCTCAGCTTGGAAACCTCTCCCTTTCCCCTCAGCATGGCTGGCTCAGGAATTCTGGGAGTTGAAGTCTAGGAGTCATAAAAGAGCCAAGGTTGCCTACCCCTGGTCTAGATTTCTTCAATTAAACGATGCCATGTTTTGGGAATCCAGAAAAGTGCCTATTCTGCAGGAGTGTCTCCTGAAGGAAGTGCCCACTGAGATCCAGGTGAGCCATTCTGCTGGCATTTGAAAGAACCACGAAAACCTAGGTTTTCATCCAGGCCTTTGGCAAGGGTGCATAAAGACCCTATGGATTGTGGCAGTTTGCTTCTCTTTTGTTACTGTCTGGTTTTTTTTTAATCATTCTTGCTGTCTTTTTTTCTCTTATTTTATTTTTTATTGTTTTTAATGATTTTACTTGTGAGCTGCCCAAAATTATATGGGCATGATACAAATTTCAGTCATAACAATAAGAATAATAATGCCAGGTGTTTTCTGTGTTGAATTGGAGGAATGTGCCTTTAAATTGCTGGCAAGCAATCTTACAGCAAAAAAGTTTCTTGTCCATGATCAAGGACTGGATTCTTGATAAGGATGGAAACAAGATCTAAGTTTAGCACCAAGGCTACATAAGTCTTGGAGATTGTCTTACCATTAAGCTAGCTGATTATTGCCCATCCTTAATAAGCAATATACTGTACATTGCAGAGCATTTGCACTCCAATTTCAATATACTTCCTATAGTAGTTATTGATGTGTTAATTCAACCCCTTATTAAAAAAATTCCCAGGGAGAGATGATCTCTAATTTATGTCCTATCTTCCAGCAATGATATACTCAAATTTTCCCTTGCTGCTCTAGAAATATGTTTAATATTTCTTTTATTTACTATTCTTGTTCTATATTTTGCACCTTGAAAGAGAAAAGGATGATAGGTATGTGTTTGTGAGTGTGCCTTTAGTGAAAGAAGTTGAAAAATCAGTTTGTTGTGTGTTAAAATTCTAATTGGCATTATGAAAATTCAAGAAAAAAAAACTGCTAAGGGAATTGGGAATATTTATATACTTTCAGTTCTCTAATTGCTCCTTGGTTCTTTGAAAATAATTGGCAGGATTCTACAGAAAAAGTAGTACTTCATGCTAGTCATAGTATCAGAATACACAAGGTTGAATTAAACAACCTCTCTGAGTTCTAATTGAGCATAATACTTTTCCACCTTATTAAAATGTTTGGGTATAAGAATATGCTAGTAACTGCGATCAATAATATATACACACATCTCTTTGTAGCAACTCATTATTAATTCTACATAAAAGTCTTGTGGATAATAAATACACGTGCATTAGTAGAGGTTCATTAATACTTTTATACAAGTGTACAGTTGTAACGTATAGGGAATTAATATATTCAGAAAACTGCTAGTTTAAATTCAGTTATGAATGAAAGGACTAAATACATATAACACATTCATACATTATACACACACACACACAAACACATATGAAGTATATGTTGTTCTGGTTACATAGGTGAATAGGAATCAATTGGTTGTGTCAGGTAGTATAGTATAGTAATATGTAGTAGATAGTAATAGGAGTTTTGTGAGGGAAAAAAATCTATATTCTGCATAAATGTGATCCAGGGAAAGGTTTAATATGTTACTTGATGTAAAAAGATAGATGAGAAATTGACAAGTAAATACAAAAAATATTTTTTGGACATTCAAAATTCAAGACTGAATGAAATTATTGGTTCATTTCAAATAAGTTGCTTATTACATGAACCTATTTCTATGTATAAATGTCAAAGAACATATTTATTTGATGATGATTAAAAAAAGAAAATTGATTTTTTTAATTTTGATTTTGTTTTTGGTAATGTGAAGAATGGTTCTTGAGATGGGTGGGGTCAAGAAGGGACAGTAAATAAAATGTGAAAGAAGAAATATTAATATTATAATTAAAAAAAAGTATTATGAGACAAATTTTATCCCACAAGGATAAGTGAAAAATGCATAAGAAAATAATATATGGAAGCTGTTTGGAACTGAATAAAAATAATTGTGTTATGAAATCTCAGGAAAAAAATATTTACAAGTATACTATGACTAGCATGAAGTACAAAAGAAAGAATACTTGGAATAAGGAAGCAAAAGAGGCAGGGAATGATGGGAAATGTATAAAACAAGATGCCTGCTGATAAATTAAATAGAATGGTGAAAAAGAATGACATTTAGATTTAATTCATGACTTAAACATTGATTTATGCTGATACACAGGCATACAAAATTATGATTTATATTATTTTTACTAGTGGAAAAACAGCAGAGAAATTTATGGCATTATATATGTTTTGTTTGCTTTTATGTTATTATATTAGGTTCTTCTCTTTTTCTTTTGGTTTTGTTTCCTTTCCCTTGTATTATTTAGTTCCTTTAAGTATATAGTCAGGGTGCACGATGGTTCAGTGGTTAAAGATGTTGAGTTTGTCATCTGGAGAGCTGACAACCCAGGTTCAAGATCTGAGTGTCACATGACAGGGTGAGCTCTCATTACTTGCCCCAGTTCCTGCCAACCTAGCAGTTCAAAAGCATGCAAATGCAAGTAGATAAATAGGTACCCCGTCAGTAGGAAGATAACAGAGTTATGTGCATGTCAGTGTACAGTCATGCTGGCCACATGACCATGGAAGTGTCTTCAGACAATGCTATTTCCCTAGGCTAAGAAACAGAGGTGAGCACCGCCCCCTAGAGTCAGATATGATTGGACAGGAGAAAACTTTACCTTTAGGTATATAGCTTTTACATGATATTTTGGTTGTTTAATAAGTTTTGTTTTCAACTATCACTTTATAAAGTGTATTAATTTTTTTTTAAAATATCAACATAGTTTACTTATGGAATCTCTGCATGTATGATTTAATGACCTGTGCTTGAAAGCTGCATCTGTGCCTGATAGTTGTAAGAATTATTCTTCCATGAGTCCAAGGAAAGGTAACAAGAGTGAATGCAAAACCTCCAGGGACATTGTTTGTTAAGAGACATGGGAAGGTGAGTGACATGATAATCACCAGCCGGGCCCATATATATTGATCTTCCCCATCCATTGTGATTTGGATCAAGTGAGGCTTTTACATAACTTTCTCAGCTAAAGAAATGTCAAGCTGGATCACCAGCTTTAGTCCTAGTTAAGTACATGCAGCTATTGAGAACTAAAGCAGAAAGGAGCTATTGATTTAACCTAGGCACGTTTGCTGTACCTGTCAGCAGTTTCTTTAAAATCACACATTTTTCCTGATTTTTCTCAGTGGCCATGTAGACCCAAAAGAATATCACTTCAGTAGACATTAAGGAGGTAGTGACATAGCAATGACTCTTGCAATGTTCCTTGCTAATAGAAGGATACCCTATGGAAAGTTTTGGCTTAGTTCTGTCTCCTGCGTATTCATGCTATTTAATGCAAGCTTTGATCTCTAAAGATTAGCAGGACAACATAGGTATCTCATCAAGTGGGAGATATACAGAATGTACTGACAGATGTTTAAGACATTTCCATTAATTGTTTTTCTCTTTCCCCAATAATACCAGGGAACTATTTCATGAGTTTAAATATTATATCTTAGCTGTAACCTTTTCCTACTCATATTGTTTGCATAGTAATTTTTCAGCACTACCTATTCATTGGGAACAATTTCCTAAACAAGCAAACAAAAATAACATAATCATGTTTTTGCTTGCTGAGGATTTCCAAATAAAAAACCACCAACTCATATCTTCTGCAAAAAGTATATTATCCTTTAGAAGGATTCTTAGCCACTTTGGAAAAGTCTCTGAACTGCTTCCATTCAAGTGTTGTCTTTTTAATTAGATGTCCTCTTCTGTCTAATTCTCACCAAGCTTTGCCACTATACTGCTTTCAAAAGCAAGGTATATAAAGTATAATCTCTCCCTCTTCAACCCACACCAAAAGCAAATTGGACACTGAATTGTATTTTAATAATGGCAAACAAAAATAGTTCTTCATCATATCTAAGGTCAGAAGTCTAAATTGAAGGAACCATAGGATATGTTGGAAGCTCATAAGACTCTACTTCCAACATAGGCAACAACTGCTGCATTTTTTAGCCTGAGTTGGCTGCTTAATTCTATTCACTATCCAATATGTCAGTTCTCACCCGTAAACAGTGATAAACATCACTGTTAACTTCTCTGCTTCCAGAGCTCTATCAATAATTAGGACTGGCTAGACGCCAAAGTCCAGAACTGAAAATAACAGAATAGCAGAATAATAGAGTTGGAAGGGACCTTGGGGGTCCAATCTCTTCTTAGTGTCTATGGAGATTCTCAGTCATCCAGGTCATAGTTATCCCAAGGGTGCTTTTTCAAGAAGAAACTGGACTTTTTTAGAAGAAGAAGAAGAAGAAGAAGAAGAAGAAGAAGAAGAAGAAGAAGAAGAAGAAGAAGAAGAAGAAGAAGAAGGAGGAGGAGGAGGAGGAGGAGGAGGAGGAGGAGGAGGAGGAGGAGGAGGAGGAGGAGGAGGAGGAGGAGGAGGAGGAGGAGGAGGAGGAGGAGGAGAGAAGAAGAAGAAGAAGAAGAAGAAGAAGAAGAAGAAGAAGAAGAAGAAGAAGAAGAAGAAGAAGAAGAAGAAGAAGAAGAAGAAGAAGAAGAAGAAGAAGAAGAAGAAGAAGAAGAAGAAGAAGTTTCACTTCTCATCCAAGAAGCTTCTTGATCTCTGACTGGATGGAGGGGATGATGGTCAGAGCCAGTCAATCCTTCCATTCACCACCACCCAGTCAAAGCTGAAGAAACCTCTTAGATGAGAACTGCTTCTCCTGCCTGATTACAATCAGAAACAGAGGGGCAAAAATTATTCTGAGAGCAATAAAGTATATAAGGAAGGTGAAAGGAAAAGGGGAGAAGGACATTATTCGAAAAGCGGGAGGACTTTTCTTGGAAATTTTCTCAATCTCCCAGGCGCTGACATGGCGGAGTAATTTTCTTGCTTATATTTTAAATTACCAAATCCTTGCTAAAGGATTAATGCACTTTACTGGTGATTTAAAAAGGGTTTTGCAAAGTGCAAAATGTAGTAAATGATATATAAAGCAAACATTTTATCACGGTGAAAGATGATAGCTAAAAATAAGGTGTCAGGCTTTATTAGAAGTAAGCTAAGTTAACATGGTAGTAATCCTTTATCTTTATGAAAACTGTGAATTTGTGCGTACAGTTAATTATCACTTTAAATAGCATAAATAGATTTCTTTAAAAATCATTCTCATCTGTCTTACTGTGATATTTCACATATATTTTAGCCTCTTTATAAATCTGCTGGTAAGAAAAAGGTTCAGAGTAGAATACTTACTATGTTTTCTTTAAAACATAGTAACATGACCAATTTATTTTCTTACAGTAATATATTTAAATGATTCCAGGTCTTTTTCTCAAGTAGTATATTCTGCACTAACAATGATATGTAAAATGTTCTTGCTTTACTAAAAGCATTCATGATAAATAAGAACGTGATTTGTTTCAATATAGTTCTGGAGAGTAAAAGTCACCCTCCCTCTGATCTACTTGGTTTCCCACCCTCCATTCTTTAAAGTTTGCAAGTAAGATAATATTGCACACTAAGAAAATAAATTGGTGGTTAGCTGCAGATGAATATATATAGAGAGATAGAGACAGAGATTAGAGAGATAGAGAGATAGATATAGTAGAGATATAGAGATGATATAGAGATGATAATATAGATACAGATACAGATGCATATAGATATAGATATAAACCTGTTATTACAAGTAGAAGAAACATCAAGCAGGAAATTGTAACTAACTATATTGACATTTTTTTAAAAAATTCTAAATATGTATTCAGATATCATGTAATGACCAACTCCACATAATACCACTAACACTGACAAGACAAGCCATTTGTATATTAGATTGTGTGTCTCTGTGTGTGTGTGTCTGTGTGTGCGTGAGTGAGTGAGTGAGTGAGCGAGAGAGAGAGTGAGAGGAGGGAGTAAGAAGGAAGGAAGGAAGGAAAGAAGGAAGAAAGGAAGGAAACTCCACTTCATTCTAGCAAAATTGAAACATATACAAGAAAAAAACCAAACTCAAAGAGCACCAAGGACCACACAGTTCAAATCTGCACTGTAAATTTTCTTTTCTATTGGTATATATGTCTATCAATATTTCTGAGAGATGAGAAATATTCATACAGACTTGTCAAGAAAAGATAACCTGCTAACAAGTCAACACACACACACACAAATATAATGACAGAAAGCCTGAAATTGTAAGACAATAATTTTTAATCTGGAGTTTTCCACATTATAGACAGGAATTCTGTAGGTCAGCCACCTAGAAAGCTAAAAGTAGCTAGGTGGGACTTCAAGCTTCAGAAATTTCATAGCAGTATTTGTTTTGAAAATCTCTCTCTCTCTCTCTCTCTCTCTCTCTCTCTCTCTCTCTCTCTCTCTCTCTCTCTCTCTCTCTCTCTCTCTCTCTCTCTCTCTCTCTCTCTTCCTTTATCTCTCTAACAGTAGTGTATATTTTCCCTATCATATAAGAAGGATTTGTTTCTAGCAGTCTTCCTTACTCTTTAAAGACCATTAATCAGTGATGGATTCAGCCAGTTCACACCACCTGGGCTAATTTTTGTTGCCCAGGCCAGAATGGACTTCTGGAAGCGGCATCCACACAGAGAACCGGTTGTTCACATATTTGAATGCCACCACTGCCATTAATATATGAGATTTTATTCCTCCCCTTCCAGAGGATCTATTACCTAGCAGATTTGTTTTTATTCTGTCTGAACAATATTTTCATTGCTATTGCTCACATCTCTCCAGACACTACAATTAATACATCATCTCTAATAACAAATTAACCTTTGTTTTGTTAAAAAAAATAGACAGTTCAAGGCTACATCACTTCAAGGGGACTGTTAAAAGGTACCAGGTAACAACTGGGGTTAAATATAAGAGAAACAAATCATATATCAAAATAATGCAAAAAGAAAGCTTTTATTGTAGGGAAAATAATGCAAAGGCAACTGTCATGTACTACTTTTAAAGGCTTAATATTTAATCAAGACTTTATAGGAATATAATATCTCTCAGAGAATTTCCTAGAAATTGTTGATATTATAGGAACTAAATGACATACCCCTCCTATGCTTTTCTTCAAAATTCCTTCCTTCCTTCCTTCCTTCCTTCCTTCCTTCCTTCCTTCCTTCCTTCCTTCCTTCCTTCCTTCCTTCCTTCCTTCCTTCCTTCCTTCCTTCCTTCCTTTCTTTCTTTCTTTCTTTCTTTCTTTCTTTCTTTCTTTCTTTCTTTCTTTCTTTCTTTCTTTCTTTCCTTCTTCCTCCCTCTCTCTCTCTCTCTCTCTCTCTCTCTCTCTCTCTCTCTCTCTCTCTCTCTCTCTCTCTCTCTCTCTCTCCCCCTCCCTCCCTCCCTCCCTCACTGCTCCCCTCCCTCTCTCACACTCACTACAGTTTCAGGGGTGGTAGGAGTATAATTTTCAAAGAACAGAACATTTGGTGCTTTTCTTAAAGAAAATACACTCCCTGAATAGAGTGTTTTCTGGAACAGACATACATTCATAAACCATATGTACGTATGCTGTTAATAAAAATATATTAAAATTTGAGAATCTGTATATTTTAGTACTAATTTTGCCATGCCCAGAGTGGAATGGAGCCATCAAGTGGCTTATTTGATTGAGTGATTATTGTTGCCAGGCAGGTGAGGGTTATTGATTTTTATTTTTATATATATTGGGTTTTTATCTTTGTAAGCCACCTGGAGTCACTGAGAATAAGTTGAGTGACCATATACATTTTCTGAAATAGAGATGATAGATAGATAGATAGATAGATAGATAGATAGATAGATAGATAGATAGATAGATAGATAGATAGATAGATAGATAGATAGATAGATAGATAGATAGATTTTATGTTCTCATTAGATAAAATAGAACATTTCATGTGCTCTGGGAAAAGAACAAACTCCAGAGCTTCCTGTGTTATAACAGACAATGTTATAAAAGAATTTAAGGGAGAGCTTCATTGTTGTTTTTTTTAAAAAAGAAATGCATGTAATTAATGTTACTTTTCTGCAACTGTGAATCACGACTTCTTTGACATTAACAGTTACTGTCAAAGAATCCAAATCCTCTGATCCTAAATATATGGTCTTATTCATTCAAATCTATATACTATTAAAAATCTCATTTTCACAAACTTTAACTGGGTGCCTTATAGAGCAACAGTTTTTGAACCAAGGTCCTTCCAATGGGCTAACTTAAAGAATGTGTCCAAAATCCAGGACTCATGATTCCCAATAAAATGCAATTTGGGAAAGGTCACATGATGCTCAGTGACAGTTTTCTACTCATTCCTTCCACCACCCAGGAGGGAGGGGGAAGAAGGGAAGGCAAAAAGGAAACTTTTTAAAAAATCTTCCCCGTTCCATGCTTCTTCTGGCATGCTCCCTTGATTAATGCCATCTCTATATGTGCCTTCCCCAGTTTGAACAGCATCTCTTGCACACACCCATGTAGCCTTTCCAACCCTCACAGCACCACTCATGCATCCTCATGTACCATTTGTAATCTGAACTCCCATATACCCTTTGCTCCCTCCCTCCCTCCCTCTGTTCCTCCCAGAAAGCAACTTAACTAGTTGTTGGCCTTGGACTTGCAACTTCCTGCTGGCTTCCCCTGTCACTTTCTCCAACAATCTAAGTACATGGGAACTCATCATAAATTCAAGGGAGGGAGGAGGGAGGGAAGAAAGAAGGAAGATTTCTGATGCTTTGTGCTAGCTTCCCATACGGAAAAAAACCAACAAAACAATGGGAAAGCCTGCAGGAAATCGGAAGTCACTCTCAAGCCCTCTGCCTTTTTGCAGAAATGATACATGGGGATACATGAGTGGTGTTGTGTGGGTTGGAAAGGCTACATAGGTGTGTACAAAGGATGTTGTTCATATTGGGGAAGGCACATATAGAGATGACACAAGGTGATTCTGTTTCTCTGTTTAGGTAAGGAAATATTTCTGAAATGACCCAAAGGGCATGAGTTGTCTAGTGGTGCATAAAACTCATGAATCATAATCAAGACTATTTATATTACCCATCAAGTGAATCTTAATAAATTACTTTTCTAGTTGCCAAAAATCATAAATTATTCTCACCGATTTCCTGCTGATATCTCTGTTGGAGATAAGGACTCTTGATGATCTGATGAATGCTTTAGCAGATTTGAAACCCAGTAGTGAGTGTTCAGCTCAGCCATAAGGAGCCCAAAAATTACTCTAATAGAATATTTGCTTCTTATAAGCCATATGAATTAAAGCTGTTCCTTTATTTTTAAAGAAACACAATTGGAAGATTTTTGATATTTTGATTAATTACTAATTAACATTTACAATATGCTTATTTATGGTTTACTTTAAGTAGCAGCCCTGTAGAGGGGATTAAATTTTACTATTTTTAATGATATTTTGGAGCAAAGGATGTCATTGTCTAGAGAGTATGTTAGTAAATTCAGATTTGCTGAATACTGAAAAAGATAAATGCCCAATCTAGTTCTTTTCCTCAATTTTGGAACCCCACTGAGTATCCATAAAGTGAAAAAAGTTGAGAACATTGTTTTACTCATTCCCATTTAATTCAATAGTTGTATTCTCAAATGAATAGGTATAAGTTTACAAAGTCAGTCTGTAAAAATAGATATCCTATTTACTTAAGTTTTTTTCTCACAATTTTTAATGAAATATGGTTCTGTGAAAGTGTTTGGTCTTATCGCATTAACTTTTTTTAACTCTTCATGATGAGATAACCCTAGTTCTCTTTAAATGCTTGAAGGTTGTCATGCCAGGCAGTTTCTTCTAAAATAATGAGCATTACCTAGAAAAAAAAGTGTTATTATTGTCTTTAGCAGCAGTAATAATATTACAAGTAGTATGTATTAAATAGTGTTCATTGGTTAGGTTTTTCCCATCTTTTATACATATACGTATACATATGCGTATGCCTATGCGCAATGCTTTTTATCTAAAAAAAAAGGTGCCGGAACTCACACACATCATACAACCCGCCTTGCCTACCCTACAAGGTTCCATCCAAAAAAGGTGCTGGAACTCCGTTCTGGGCGTTCTATGAGAAAAAAAGCCCTGCGTATGCGTATGCGTATGCGTATGCGTATGCGTATGCGTATGCGTATGCGTATGCGTATGCGTATGCGTATGCGTATGCGTATATGTATATGTATATGTATAAGAGATTATTCACACACATAGAGTATATAATAACAGCAAAAATAATATATCATACATACATACACACACATATATATATATACATACACTACACTATACTACACATACACACACACTCACACTGTAGCTCTGTTGGGTCTTGTTGTAAATCACTATGAGACTATATTTGATTAGGCAGTATATAAAAGGGGTGAATAAATAAAACATAAACATATATATCATAAATGTATTTTCTAAACTGGAACTGGGGCAAAAGCATAGCTGATGGGTATTTAGTAGGAAAACCATTCAAAATAATGCCTACAGCCTATTTTTCAGACTCTCTTTTCCTGCTTTCTGTCCCTCTCTGCTTTTCTTCTCAAACAGCAGAGAAAATAATATGTTCTTCCAAATGGTTGAACAATCTTTTATATGTAACTTAGGAGAAGGACTGCAGATTGATTTCATCCTTATCTTAGGCAAAAATCAGCAATATTTCCATTAAACATTTGGCACAAAGGGGGTGCAATCACACACACACACACACACACACACACACACACACACACACACACACACACTATAGGGCTTCCCAACAATGTACTACCATGAGTATCCAAACTGATAAATAAATGTATAAATGAATCTTCCCCCACCCATAATATTAATGAGATCCTGCTCAGTGGTACAATGGGCAAACTATGACTTACATAAGCTTCCAATCCCATTTTTCATTCACTTTTTACATGAAAAGCCTATCAGAACTTGGTCCTATTGACAGCAAGCCTTAGCAGATTAGGAAGGCTTGGCAGCCATCCAAACTTCAAGTGGACAGACTATCAGTTTTCCCAGAGTTTGTTTGTGCATGCTGGCTCATTGTCAGAATGTATACACAAAATTGGAAAGCTGTAGAGAGCATCACAACTCCCATACTCATTGCTCCTTTATGGGAAGATTGCACAAAGCTAGAGGTCTAATCAAGGCACACCAAAAGAAATAAAATTAATGTCCAAATGTCCAAATTTAAAGAATAGAATAGAATAGAATAGAATAGAATAGAATAGAATAGAATAGAATAGAATAGAATAGAATAGAATAGAATAGAATAGAATAGAATAGAATAGAATAGAATAGAATAGAATAGAAATTGGACAGACAAGGAATTTGCCTCCCTTGCAGAAGCTCACAGTGTACATGCAAACAACAAGATAATATAATCATAAGATACCAATAGGTAAAGGTAGTACAAAAGATGAGAAGGATAATAGTAGTACAGCCATACTACATGGGTAAATATGCTTAGACATAAGACAGTGCTGTGGGAATTAGGTGTTCAGCAGAGTAATGGCATGAGGGGAAAAAAAAAACTATGTTTGTATCTAGTGTTTTAGCATGCAATGCCCTATAACAGACATGTCAAACTCACGACATCACATGACATCACACAATATATCAGAGCTTTTTCTCCATTGACGGCAATGGGGTGGGCACGGCTTCCAGACGATGCGTCCGGTCCACGGGCTGGCAGTTTGACACCCCTGCCCTATAATGTGCCCTGAGGGGAGGAGTTAGAACAGTTTATATCCACGATGTGAGAGGTCTGTAAATTAAGAGGCCTTGAAAAATTCATTGTGAGTGAACAATGAATGAGCAATAGATTATGCTGAAAAAGGTATGTGCAGCTGTGCCTTCGTAAAATAAAAAATGATTCCAAGCGTGAGAACCTTAGTTGTTATCCATCTAAAACTTGTTACTATTTCTTTTTTAAAACTCAATATAAAGGACAGCTTTGAGGAGAAAAATATATAACCTTGTTCTTGCACATATTACAGGCCCCAAACCTATTCTCCAATGCTTGAAAGATTCTCTCAAATTAATCTCACCTCCCAGTAATATTACTTTTACTTTGCTCTTTACATTACCCTCACTTTGCCTTGCCTTGCCTTGCCTCGCTTTCCTTTCCTTTCCTTTCCTTTCCTTTCCTTTCCTTTCCTTTCCTTTCCTTTCCTTTCCTTTCCTTTCCTTTCCTTTCCTTTCCTTTCCTTTCCTTTCCTTTCCTTTCCTTTCCTTTCCTTTCCTTTCCTTTCCTTTCTAGCCTACTCTCCTAAGTTTTCTTGATAGTTTCCATCCAAGTATTAATCATACTCGACCTTGAGATCAATTAAGGTCACTGGGTGGTGCACCCTGCTGTGATAGCACCTGTAATTAAAATTGAACATAACTACACATTCAGCAGCATTTATAGGTCAGACATAAAGTATCTGTGGCTGAAATACAGTGATACAAGGAAACTAATGGTAGTTTCAGTTTGTAAGCCTATACTCACTTTCTGAAGAGTAATCTCATAGCATACAGTGGAATTTTCATTTCTGCGAAAACAGAAGTAGACACGTGCTTCATGTTAATCTACATACTAATTAATTATTCAGCTTAGAACTCTAGATTGCAACCATAGAGGCTATTACAGAATTTTATTATTATTTAAAAATACTTGATCAGCTCACATTAAAATAAATAGATAAAAAGAATTACCACCCGAGGTGGACATGTAAGCCTATTCACAATGTAATAACTTTTTATGAAACTTTGTCTTGAGAAAAAAGCTGGTAGTGTGAAATAAATGTAATGAAGAGCTATTTTCTCTACTTTCCTCCCCCTCCCATAATATAGGACACTTAAACAAATTACCATTCACTGCAATATATTCTTTTACCACGGTGTCCCAGATTGTACTGCTGCTTAGAAATTAGAACAAGAGAAAGTGATTCATGTTATAGTTCCTGGATAGTGTGAAGACAGTTGTGATCTCAGGATATGGTCAAAATAGTCAAGATGGTATCATGATGATGTGATGAAATTTGTGTTAGGTATATTACTATGTACTTTCCAAAGTTTTATGACTTTGAAAGATCTCTATGTATTCTATTGATTTGGCTTCCTTAAATGTATCAGACTTGAATTTCCTTCCGTAAATCTTATACACAAAATAAAAATGGTCATTTGTTCCCATTGCACTGACACACCATAGGCTACTCTAGTAGTACTCTAGGTAGTCCTTGACTTACAGCAGTTCATTTAGTGACCGTTCAAAGTTATAACATCTCTGGAAAAAAAGTGACTTATGACCATTTTTCACACCACTGCAACATCCCAGGGTCACTTGATCAAAATTCAGATGCTCGGCAACTGACTCATATTTATGACGTGATCCCCTTTTGCAACCTTCTGACAAGCGAAGACAATGAGGAAGCCATATTCACTTAACAACCGTGTTGCTAACTGAACCACTGCAGTGATTCATTTAACAATTCTGGCAAAAAAAAGTCACAAACGGGGGCAAAGTTCACTTAACAACTCTCTCATTTAACAACATAAATGGTGGGCTCAATTGTGGTCGTAAGTCAAGGACCAGCTGTAATAGTAACCTTCCTTCTATTGGTTACACTATAGGCTACTCTAGTAGTAACACTCTTCATTTGGTATCCAAGGAATATGTTGGGCACCAAAGTATTATCAATCCATTTGGATGCCAAGGAAAATATCAAATGTATCAATTCTTCATATCAGAAACAACTCTTACCAACATAGATAACTAAGAGGCAACACACCAATTTAATGGGTTTGTCCATAGTGGGAATTAAGGATGGCCTTGAAGTAGAAGGAATATCAACTGACAAGGCAAAAATCAGATAAATAAAGCTTAATTTAAGAACATGAAAATGGTTTATAAAATTGCCACACACACACACACACACAAACACACCGACTTGTTAAAAGAGGGAGGAAGAGAAGCTCATTCAGACTTAACAGAATAACAGAGCTGGAAGGGATCTTAGAGGTTTTCTAGTCCAAGTCCCTGCCCAAGAAGAAAACTTTAATGTGGAGAAAAGCAGAGTTTTACATTTAGGCAGGAAAAAACCAAAGGTATAAGTATAGATTGGGTGAGACCTGGCTCAAAAACAGTAACTGTGAGAGGGACCTTGGAGTCCTAGTGGACAATCACTTGACTATGAGCCAGCAGTGTGCAGCAGCCACCAAAAAAAGCTGCTACAATCCTGAGTTGTATAAACAGATGCATAGAATCAATATCATGGGAAGTGTTGTTGTTGTTAATTGCGAAGTCATGTCCAACCCATCGCGACCCCATGGACAACGTTCCTCCAGGCCTTCCTGTCCTCTACCATCTTCTGGAGTCCATTTAAGCTCACACCTACTGCTTCACGGACTCCATCCAGCACCTCATTCTCTGTCATTCCGTTCTTCTATTGCCCTCAATCTTTCCCAGCATTAGGCCCTTCTCCAGTGAATATTAGTACCACTTTATAAAACTCTAGTAAGACCACACATGGAATACTGCAACCAATTTTGGTCACCATACTACAAAAAAGATGTTGAGATGTTGGAAAAAAATCAGAGAAGAGCAACTAAGATGACCAAAGGCCTGGAGACAAAAACGTACAAAGAACGGCTGCAGGACTTGAGTTTGGATAGTCTAAAGAAAAGAAGAAATAGGAGAGACATGATACCAGTCTTCCAGTATTTGAGGGGCTGCCACCAAGAAGAGGGGATCACATTATTCTCCAAAGCACCAGAAGACAGAACAAGAAACAATGGTTGGAAATTGACCAAAGAGAGAAGCAACCTGGAATTAAGGAGAAAGTTGCAGTGAGGACAATTAACCAGTGGAAGAGCTTGCCTTCAGAAATCATGGGTGCTCCATCACTGGAGGTTTTTAAGAAGAGACTGGACAGTCACTTGTCTGGAATAGTATAGTTCTCTTGTGACTAGAATATCTCCATGGTCCCTTCCAGTTCTATTCTATTCTCACTTGCAAGATTCTGTTCCTATTTCTATAACTGTTCTAATAAATAGCTTTAGGTCTACCTTATCAGGCTGATACCATTCTTGCAAGTTTGAATGTGCTTCCCTATCTCTCTTCTTTAGCTTCAGGTGAATTAAGACAGGGGAGGGAGATCAAGTCTCAATTATCTGATTGGTCCCTTAGGAATGGATCTTCTCTTTACATAAAAATCATACTCCCTACACCACCTCATGACTCGAGCAATCTTGGTACAGATCCATAAGACACTAGAAAGGAGTTTTAAAATATTTCGTCATGGTAAAGAACAACAAAAATACTCTCCCACCAGATTAAAATAAGCTATCCCAATGAATAAAATAGGTAGAAAACCTTGGTTAATCAGTCCGTAATCCATATACAACTGCCAGCAGTTAGTCTTCCTGCCCTAGCTTTTTTCTCTATATAATAATAATATTAAAGTTGGAAGGTACCTTGGAGGTCATCTAGTCCAACCCCCTGCTCAGGCAGGAAACCCTATACCATCTCAGACAAATGGCTGTCCAGTCTCTTCTTAAAAACTTCCAGTGTTGGAACATTCACCGCTTCTGGAGGCAGGTTGTTCCACTGGTTAATTGTTCTAACTGTCAGGAAGTTTCTCCTTAGTTCTAGGTTGCTTCTCTCCTTGCTTAGTTTCTACCTGTTGCTTCTTGTCCTTCAGGCACCTTGGAAAATAGCTTGACTCCCCCTTCTTTGTGGCAGCCCCTGAGATATTGGAACACTGCTATCATATCCCTCTCGTCCTTCTCTTCATTAAACTAGACATACCCAATTCCAGCAACCGTTCCTTATATGCTTTAGCCTCCAGTCCCCTAATCATCTTTGTTGCTCTTCTCTGTACTCTTTCTAGAGTCTCAACATTTTTTTTTTGCACCGCGGTGACCAAAACTGGATGCAGTATTCCAAGTGTGGCCTTACCAAGGCATTGTAAAGTGGTATTAATACTTCACATGATCTTGATTCTATCCCTCTGTTATTGCAGCCTAGCACTATGTTGGCCTTTTTGGCAGCTGCAGCACACTGCTGGCTCATATTTAGGTGATTGTCCAGTAGGATTCCAAAGTCCCTCTCACAGTTACTACTATTGAGCAAGGTACCCCCTATACTATACCTGTACATTTGTTTTTTCTTGCCTAAATGTAGAACCTTGCTTTTTTCACCATTGAATTTTATTTTGTTAGATAGTGCCCACTTGAACTTAGAGAAATCTATCACCTGCCTGGACTGTCTCTGTATTCTTTAGACCAGACAAGGCTTCAATTACTTACAGAAAGAATTTGGATGTTCGGAGTCCCAGGAACTCTTTGGAAACATCAGACACCTGGACAAGACTGTACAGTGGACAATCATTCACTATACCAGAAATTGGTGCTAGCTGCCCATTTATATCTAATCAGAGTCATCTGTTTCTGATAGATGTTCTCTATCCTCAATTCACCAGCTGCCATTGAACAGAAACCAAAGTTTGCATATATGCTGCTCTCTGTGGAGCAAAATATTAACTGAAACAGATCAAGGGAGTATCTTTGACTGTGCAAGCTCAACGTGGATGTTGAAGTCTTTGAGAATCTGTCCTACAGTCTCATAAGAGTAATGACTAATCATCCACATTAAAGAACACTTCTTACTGCAGGGGTCTTCAAATTTGGCCCTTTTATGACTTGTGGATTTCAACTCCCAGAATTCCTCAGCCAGCAACAGGCATTGAACATTGGCATAGTAACAATAGAACTTAGAATTATAACCTAAATTTTCATTGTAGTTCATTCTGATTATTCATGAACACTGAACAAGAAACATCATCATATATTGATGATGATGACGATGATGGTGGTGGTGATGGTGATAATGATTTCCTGGATATTTAATGGCTTCAATATCAGTCCCAATTAGCACTGGGCCAAACAGAGTATTTGGACAAAATTGTTCCAGGAATCAGAGAATTGTCTTCTATTACCAATATTGGTAAGTCTATAACATTTCTCTCTCTTTTTGCATTATCAAGAATAATGAACATTCCCAGGCTTGATTTTGAATATTCCAAAAATTAATTTTGAAATAAATGTTTCCCTTTTAAATAATAAAAAATGTTTTATACAAAAAGAGTCCATGAAATGTAAAAGCAAAACATATTTGGATAGTGTATTTTAAATATTTATAATCATGTCAGACCAGAAACCTCTCACGTAAGAAAGTTCTGCTTAAAAGTGAACAGTGATGTGGATTTATCTTTTTCTACTAATACTTGACCTTAGAAGCAAAACATTCTGAATGTGTGAAATGAAATCCTAATGCTCCATGACCTCTTTTGTACTTACTGAGTAAGCAAACTGAAAATGGTGAAAGACAAAGCCACTTTATTGCACACAGTATTTAAACTTCTGTTTTGTCAGTTATTTATTTCTATGGGTGCATGTAATACTACATGCATCTTGTTTATATCTCACATCTATTTAGCTTTCTTCAGATTATTTCTGTATGTGTATGTGTGTGTGTGTGTGTGTCCAATTGCCTCTCAATATTGCTTTCATTGATCTTTTTACTGTTGTTTATAATTTAATTTTACTCATGTAAGATATAAATTGATACTCTAGTACAGTGTTTCTCAACCTTGACAATTTTAAGGCATGTGGACTTCAACCAGCTGGCTGTGGAATTCTGGGAGTTGAAGTCCACATGCCTTAAAATTGTCAAGGTTGAGAAACACTGCTCTAGTAGTTATGCAACATTCAAAACTTTATTTGACAGCAGGAATATACATATTTCTGTAATGCACTATTGCCATCAGTACAGATTAAAAAAAACAACAATGTGCCAGTTTACCTCAAACTTGATTTTGAATCTAAAATGCAAGTGGTTGAATTTTTTTTTTGTGCCACAAGAACTCCACATTCAAATGTCTCCGCTTAAAAACTATTTGCAATTCATACTTTTTTGAAACACTTTTAATCTTAAAAAGAAAATGTAACCATAGAGAAGTATTAGTGTTACTATAGCACTAAATAAATCTTCTTATAGCATACTGTGCAAACTTAGATTAGTGCTATAGAATTGGGATTTCACAGTACAACTACATGACAATTGTAGCACAATGTATCAGGTGAGTTTCTTTGGCAGCATAAGAAAACTCTATACTCTTTGCATTCCCCAGGCAAAGATTGAATTTCATGGACCCATTTTCAACAGTCAAGTACATTAAGCAGTACAGTAATTTTTTTTCTTGTTATACTTTATTACAATTGAGGCAATCTGAGAAAAAAAAACGAGGCCTAAAAGAAAGCAATGGCAACTTTTATATTTCTAAATGCAACTTGATCATCAAAGGAAAAGGGACGAAGAATATGGATATGGTGCAATATTGACATCTATTGGCTTTTGCTAAAAATCTGGCCTTGCTAGGCATGAGCAGCTGGCTAAACAGCTGAGACATGAATCAGGGCCAAACTAGACTGAAAACATAACCTGCACTTAGAATACAAGTGGCAGATGGCCAGGGTGACATGTGCAAAGATGAACAGGTTACCTTTATTTCTGCTGCCTCCAGTGAGTTGACAGAAATTAAGGAACAAGTGAATGTAGAGACAGGAACCAAGAAATCAGTTAATGGTCTCTGACAAAGAGGAAAATAAAAGACCTAAAATGTTCTAGAGTAGATCTCTTCAAATCAAAGAAATGTCATATTCTTTAGCCAGCCATGAAACTAGATGGTTGATGTATTGAATGGAGGCTAGCAGATGATAACTAGATATTACCTCTGATAACAACTTTATGAGTTTAAAAGAAAGTGTTTTTTTTCTTAAAAAGTATTTACAGGTAATCCTGGAGAAATTATATCCCGTGAGTCAGAAAGACTTGGAAGGAAGAGAATTACAACTTGAGACATAAATTTGGAATACTCAAACTAAAATCTGACTATATTTCAAAGCTTAGCTTAATAATGGTTTCAAAGATTAACTTGGGAGAAATTTAAAAAATAAAAATAAAAAAGCAAAGAAAGAGTATTGTCAACCTTGTAAACCAAGGATGAGCTATTTCTTGATATACAGTGGGCATACTGTACTGTTTGAGAAGATGAAGCATTTAGTACGAGTGGACAGTTGATGACAAGATTTTCCCCACTGTGTCCATCTATTTAGAGTGGGACACTAAGAAAGGCTGATTGAATAAGAATTGACATCTTTGAACTGTGGTGCTGGCATAAATTATTGTGTATAACATGGACAGCCAGAGTAACTAACAGAAATGTGTTAAATCATATAAAAACCAGACACATCACTAAAAGCTAAAATTATAAGACTATGTCTGATTTACTTTGGTCATATCATGTGTGCAAATTCATTGGAGAAGGCAATGATGCTAGGAATGGTTAGTGCAGTGGTTCTCAAACTTTTCCAGGTTGAGACCCCACTTGTCCCGCCCATGTGCGGCGCGTGCGCGCGCGACGAAAAAGAAAACAAAAAAACAAAAAAAAAACCAAAACAAAATGGCGGACTGCGACAGGCCAATCCGCGCATGCGCGGCGTGCACGTGACAAAAAAAACAAAAACAAAATGGCGGACCATGACAGGCCAATCCGCACATGTGCGGCGCGCACGCGACAGCCCGAACTGCGCATGTGTGGCGCGCATGCGACAAAAAAAATGGCGGACCGCAGTGTCCGGCAACCCCCGCAAAATGGTCGTTAGACCCCAAATGGGGTCGCGACCCATAGGTTGAGAACCGCTGGGTTAGTGGAACAAGAAGGAGCCAGCAAAGCCCATGTTGGTTTGATACCATCAAAACTGATACTAAGATAAACATCCAACAACTGAAAAAAGCTGTGCTTGACAGGAGATCATGGAGAGCACTAGCCTATAATGTCACACAGACCAAATGGTTAAAAGAACAACAAAAACAATTCATGTATTTGGCATGGGAGAGGTTTAGGGTTAATAAATTATGTTATGTCAGGCTGTGTCATCAGGGTGGCTTGGTCTGGTGTTAAAAAAAATGAGCAGAATGACATCTAGCTAAATTTTTTGCCATCTTTGAAACTACTAGACAATCCCATGAGTATTGGGAAGGCAGATAGGCAAGTAGACAGGTAGACAAAGGCATTTACATATACATCCCAGAGAAAACCATACAGTTGTTAAGAAAATCACATGGAAATATTCATATTGTCACCATGAGCCAACTTCCACTTAAAAGGGAATTTAGCTACAGCATGAGCCAATACCACAATGTAAAAAAAAATATGTTGAGACACTAGAAGAAGAGCAACAAAGAAGATGAGGGGACCAGAGGCTGAAACTTACTAGGAATGGTTGCTTGAATTGGGTATGTCTAGTTTAATGAAGAGAAGGACGAGTGGTGATAGCAGTGTTCCAATATCTCAGGGGCTGCCACAAAGAAGAGGGAGTCAAGCTATTCTCCAAAGTGCCTGAAGGCAGGGCAAGAAGCAATGGATGGAAAATAACCAAAGAGAGAAGCAACCTAGAACTAAGGAGAAACTTCCTGACAGTTAGAACAATTAACCAGTGGAACAACCTGCCTCCAGAAGCTGTGAATGCTCCAACATGGAAGTGTTTAAGAAGAGATTGGACAGCCATTTGTCCGAGATGGTATAGGATTTCCTGCCTGAGCAGGGGGTTGGACTAGATGACCTCCAAGGAACTTTCCAACTTTACTATTATTATTATTTAGACATGAACCTCAGTCAACTGAACATTCAAATTGACTGGTGCTGATGGTTTACACGGGTTGCTGCCAGCATCCTAGATATCAACCAGGTACCTCCTTAAATTGTAAGATGTTCTGAATAGCACAGTTGTTTATTATTATTATTATTAATAATAATAATAATAATAATAATAATAATAATAATAATAATAATAATAATAATAATAATAATAATAATAATAATAATAATAACCCATGGTTGGGCCTGGACGGCTATCGGGTGCAGTCCCCCTATGGCTATGGGATTACCGATCACCGGACCGGTAGTGGTTTAGCCACCGTGAACCAACCCAGGCACCTCCCATCACTAATGATGAGAAGATATAAAAAAAATCCCATACCGGATCGGTCGTCACCCAGGTCAACAAGGACCACGTCAGATGCTATGGCTCTTGGACATCTGTCGAAAAATGGGCCACAGGGCTTAGTTGTTACTGCTGGGGAACCAGAGCATACAACTGCAAAGCAACTGGAAGAAAAGCACAAAACCTGGACAACTGAAGAAAATCGAGAAAACATCCAATGTTACTACCTGGCAGAACCAACAGCCAGGGGGTTTCAAAAAAGAATGATGCAACTGTGGAAGGAAAAACATATGGAAAGTGATGTAATTGAACAACAATTAATGGATCAAAGATATTACATCACTCATAATAAAGGTTTTACAGATGTGGAAATGCAACAACTAGAAACATTGGCTAAAAAGAAAACAACAAGTAATGATGATGAACAGGCTGGAAAAAATTGTTCCAACACCTGAACAAACTGACCAAGAAACTGACCAAACAGTGGATGAAGCCACCACACAGGGTGAAGATTCCCCTGTGCAACAACTCCAAAATGTAGAGCTAAGTGATCTAGCAAAAATGCTGAAAGAAAAGATTGAAAACCACGTCAAAGAAAACACAGAAAGAAAAAGACTGCCTGCCATTTGTGACGTGCATAGCAAACAAGTGAAAGATATACTAAATGCTGTGAACCACATATTAACTTCCATCCCATCCACCACACTGTATGAAACAAACCAACTAATGTACAGGACAGCCGCTTTTATAACTGCAGAATTGGGTTATAAAATGCCAAAAAAGAAGTCCACTGGAACACCAAAGTGGAAAATTCGACTTGAAAATAAAATAAAAAAACTACAAGGAGATGTCAGCAAATTGAAATATTTGAAAGAAGGAAAACTAAAGAATGAAAAATAGTTTATACAAAAAATATAACCTGGAGGAAAAAACAATAACAGAAACCATGGAAGAATTAAAACAGCGTGTAATAGCAACAGCAAAGAAAATTGAAAGATTCAAAGGACGAATAAAACAATATTGTGAAAATGTCCAGTTCAGAAGAAACCAGCACCTCTTCTACCGATCACTTGATGAAAATCAAGTCCAAACTAGTGTTCTCCCATGCAAAGAAAAAACTTTAAACTTTTGGAAAGAACTGTGGGAAAACCCAGTGGAGCATAATAAAACTGCCTCCTGGATTAAAGATATCCAAAAACAAGCAACACAAAACAAAATGGAGAATATTGTAATAACCACTGATATGGTTGCAAAACAAGTAAAGAAGGTCAAAAACTGGAGTGCACCTGGCCTGGACGAGCTGCATGGATACTGGTTGAAACATCTCACCAGCCTCCATCACCGCATGGCCACTCAGTTTGATGAAATGCTTCAAAATGCCACAAGTGAAGAATGGTTAACAGCTGGTCGAACATACTTGATAACGAAGGACCCAGAAAAGAGCACAGAACCAAGTAACTACCACCCAATTACTTGTTTGCCAACAATGTTCAAATTTTTTACCAGAATACTGGCAAATTCAGTATTCAGTCATCTGATGGAAAACAGTCTGTACCCGGTAGAACAAAAAGGAAATTATAAAAAATCAAGAAGAACAAAAGATCAGCTGCTCATTGACAAAATGGTACTTAAAAATGCAAAACGATGGAAAACGAACTTAAATATGGCGTGGATTGATTACAAGAGGGCATTCGACTCATTACCCCATAGCTGGATTAATGCGTTTTTGGAAAACTTTAGAATCAGCAAAAATATCTGTACATTTCTGAAAGCAAATATGCAAAAATAGAAAACAGCCCTAACAGCAAATGGGGAGAACATTGGTGAAATTAACATCAGACAAGGAATTTTCCAAGGGGACTCACTTTCACTACTACTGTTCAACATCACATTAATTCCATTGACAATAATCTTATGAAACACAAAACTGGGATACTACATCTCAGGCCAACATGGCAAGATAAACCATCTGCTGTACATGGATGACTTAAAACTGTATGCGATCATCACCATGATGAATGTGTCTGGGGGGTCTTTTTAAATGCTTTTTAGATTTGGTTTTAGGTTTTTGAAATGTTGAGATGCTGTTTTTATTTATGTTGTTAGCCGCTGTGAGTTCTTGGAGAGGAGCGGCATAAAAATTTAAATAATAAATAAATAAATAATAAAATAATAAATTTGGAACACAATACGCCGGATAGAGAACTGAAACATACAGCTGATTGATATCGCTGTATCAGGAGATACCAGAGTCGAAGAAAAAGAACTGGAAAAAATTACGAAATATCACGACCTCGCCATTGAAACTGCATGATTATAGATGAAACGTGTAACAATGGTACCCATTGTCATTGGGGCACTGGGAACTATGTCCAAAAACTTTGCAAAACACATCAAGAAACTGCAGCTTCTTGAAATAACTCCAGCAATGTTACAAAAAACTGCACTACTCGGAACATCTTATATTTTAAGGAGATACCTGGTTGACACTTAGGATGCTGGTAGCAACCCGTGTCAACCATCAGCACCCGCCAATTTGAATGTTCAGTTGACTGAGGTTCATGTTTAATGAATAAAAGTATAATAATAATAATCACACAGTTAGCCAGATGTTCAGATTGGATTTGGCATTTTTGTCTAACCATCAAGTCCTTACCAAGGACCTGGAATAGGCAGATGTGGATATTTGATGGTACTACAGATATCATCGCAGGATGGAAGCAGTTCCTAGTACGGCCGCTTTTTGCAATTGACTAATAGCGAATTTGTCAATGCCGATCATGGTGTCCAAGTGGTGCTCCAGTTGTTTTGGGGTTGCACCCAAGGCGCCTATTACTATTGGTACTACTCTTGCTTGCGTTTGTATTTGTATTTGGTTATCTTCTCCAGTTCTTTCTCATCTATTCTGCTGTCTCCAAGCACTGCCACGTCTACTATCCAGACTTTTTTGTCTTTCTTATCAACAGTTGTTAAGTCCAGAGTGTTATGTTGCAGGTGCTTGTCTGTTTGAATTCTGAAGTCCCAGAGCAGTTTAATTTTATCATTTTCTATGATGATGATGATGATTGACAATAAAAAGAACTTAACCTAACCAACCTTGACAGATATCAAAACATCTAAGTTGGCCCAGATCTACTTAGTACTTGGCTGAGAGATAACCAGCAAATTCCAGGGTTCTTGATTAGTAAAAAAATATCCTCAAAGAAAACAATATCAAACCAATTCTCTACTGTTAAAGAAAACAAGGTATAGTGTATCTCTTCACACAATCATCAGAAATGGAACTTGACTTCTCTATAATGATGTAGTTCCTAGTGTATCTCTGTGTCTTTATTTTGGGTTGCTTTTGAGATTTTCTTTTGTTTATTCCACTTCACAAAAATTGAGAAATGTACAGCTGAGTTTGGAGAATTCCGGCCAGAGGAGATTTAAGGAGCTGTACGCGAGCTCAGTTTCTTAACTGGTGTATAAACCTATAACTTGCATAATATAGTTTCAGTAGGATTTCTTGAATTATGTTTTCTTTAGCGAACATATATGAAAAGCTTTGTATGATTCCCACCCATCCTGGTCTCCCAATAAAGCTAAACTAATTTTTTTGAGAGTGATAATATGAACTACCCTTTTGGTTTAATTTACAAGCCAAAAGTTAGAACTTTATGATGGCTTAAATATATACCAAGAGCCATATTGGTGTAGTGGTTAAGGCATCAGGTTATAAACTGGGAGACCATGATTTCTAATCCCTCTTTGGCCTTGAAACCAGCTTGGGGCAGTCACTGCCTGTTAGCCCTGGAAGAAGGCAGTGGTAAAGGACTTCTGAAAAATCTTGCAAAGAAAACTTTAGGGACTTGTTCTTAAAATTGGACCTGATAAAATGGAAGAGGAACAAAATATATATTCTTCTATTTCTTTTGGAATAGTGGAAGTATATAGGAATATTCCAATTCAGATTCAAAGAGTAGATTTTCCATTTGTTCTCCTAAAGTCAGAATCTCACAATATTTTTTTTTGCTGTTAAGAAACAAAACTTTAACTTATGCCAATTTTCATGAAAATGAAATTAGCTGCAAAAGAAAATATCTTTATTTCATCAAAATCATCCTAAACAGGGTTACAGTATTATTATACTCAAGATGTTATGTTGTGCGAATTTGAAATATGTGAAACTGAATTTCCTCATTTTGTGGCAACATATCAGAAATCTGGAAGCAGTTATAAAGCTTGGAATACTCAGATGCTATTTTACATGACCTCCTGAATAACAATTAAGCCCAGAACTGAAAACTGAACAGCTATGCCTAATATATTTGTCATTAAAAAAACTACTGTGATATTACAGATATTTTTGGTAACATTGACCTACATAAATTTATTAACTTCTTCAAGTAACCATCTGCTTGGTTAGGACACAATTCTAAAATGAAACCAGTCCAGCATTTTCTGAACAGTCAGTAACAAATTTATTTTTAAACATTCAGTAATGAAAAGTTTTGTTTTCATGCTGTGCTATGTGACATTGTGACAAATGAAGAATCCAGCCCTTAATTCATATCATTGCATAAAGGTTGATTGTCATCTAAACTCATATCAGCTGGGCTGGCTGTTTATCACTTTAAAGATTCTAAAAACATGGGCCTCTCATTCTGATCCACTTAGATTGGGGGGTCTTCAAACTCGGCCCTTTTATGACTCATGGACTTCAACTCCCAGAATTCCTCAGCCAGCGTGCCTGGCTGAGGAATTCCTGGAGTTGAAGTCCATGAGTCATAAAAGGGCTGCGTTTGAAGACCCCCGACTTAAATGGTTATGGAGATTGACATGCATACCAAAAGAACTCTGGCAGCCTTGGATTGTCTGATTTATAACTTGAATGGAATTAAATATATAAATTAGTCTTAATTACTCTGAATTAATAAAAAGAAGAAACATGATGGATAGAAATATAAAAGGGGTCATTACAGAAGGGTTATTTTTTTACACAGGAAATATATAAGAGAAGTAATAAGGTATGGTTTTTGCTATATTTAAATTACTTTCCAGTTTAAAAGGGGGGGAGAGATATAATGGCTACCTTTTTCTGTGGGAATGTGAGAGTGTGTGTTTCAGAGCAAGATTAGATACAAATCATACATTGCTATTTATTATTATCTTAAGTGTGTAGTAGCACCAGGATCTTTCTGGCCAAACAGACACAAATATTCAGATATGTAGTCTCCTGGTTGCTGCATTAGTCTTGATCAAAGGGAATAATATAGTCACTAGCATACAAAACCTATGAGTTCAGTTCTTTTTATTGGCAATAATAATAATAATAACAACAATAACCACAGCAAAAACAACAACAACAACAACAACAACAACAACAACAACAACAACAATAATAATAATAATAATAATAATAATAATAATAATAATAATAATAATAATAATAATAATAATAATAATAATAATAATAATAATAATAATAATAATAAACACTACCTAGGCTCTTCTACTTTTGAATTTTCCCAACTTTTGGGTATGTTCTGCTTGGGAACTCAAGTTCATCCTAGATCAGGTATATCCATTCCATAGCCCACGGGCTGCATGCGACCGTGGATAGTTAATAAAGCAATTCCACAACATTAGAATAAAAATATTAAAAAGGAAGTTTGATATATATAGTATATTATATACATTTTTATGCAGCCCAAGACAATTCCTCTTCACTCATCACAACAAAATGTTGGACAACCCTGGTCTCGATTATCTATCCCCTATTTTGTGATTTTCCATCAAAGCACTGAGAGGCATTATGTGGTCTTTGCAGAATTCTATGATTTTTTATGTTAAATGATATGCACTCTTATTTAAATTCTTTACATTTGGTACAGAAAACACAATACTTTAGCTTTAAATTATTATTATTTAAATAGAAACCTAGCAAGGTTCTTCAGGAAATAGAAGTCAAAGTAAATATCAATAACAGGTTATTCATGCAATACAGTTTAGTAATATAAAACTGACATATATCTCCTCATGCTTTTAGGGAATGCACATTAATCTTTTTTATGTCCTTTCTAGTTAACTTCATTTGCCTTTCACTCTTAAAATTATATTTTACTCCCTTTTTAGCAAGGACTGTATTAATTTTTATTTAGATGCATCATATAATTATATACTTAATTACTATAATTACATAGCTGCTACAATAAATATCCATTTTATCCAGTGTGTAAACATACAAAGTAGAAATAGCAGATACACAAATATAAAAACTGCCTAGCTTGTAAATTCTTCTGCACTTTTTACCATTCTTCAGTTTTATAAGGAAAAAATGTTTGATTTATTTTTAATAACACAAATATATTTATATGAAATTCTCAAATTTAGGGTAGAGGCTTTCAATCTTACTTTAATAGAGGGTCATCTAAGAAAACTTGTCTTACAATAGATGTGTTTCATTATAATATCGCAAATCTTGTTTTGTTGCAAGAGATGGATACTGCTGGCTCTCTAAAAATTAGCTGGACATTAAGCTAAGTTCCAGCTAAGGAATTTGTGGGAGTGTTCCATCTTACATGTTGGTCAACACTTCTTAGCTTTTTAGTCCATTTTAAATCTCATATCTTTATTGATCTTTATAAATAATTGTAAAATGCATTGGCAACAAGATTCAATAGCAATACAGTACCAAGTACCCTAAACAAAAATTAGCGAGTGGCTAATTAGAAGGAAGGAAGGAAGGAAGGAAGGAAGGAAGGAAGGAAGGAAGGAAGGAAGGAAGGAAGGAAGGAAGGAAGGAAGGAAGGAAGGAGGGAAAGAAAAGGTTAGGGAAAGAAGGAAACATAGTTGCTCACATACCAAACTATCCTCTGATTAGTTCAGCACATCATATGCTATTATCTCTTGGAAGGAGTAGGTTGTAAAAGATGAAAGAAGCAGCCATAGAAGAGTAACTGAATATATTAACTTTATTAAATGAGAAAAAATGAATTGTGATGTTCCTCACTGTTTCTTACAGCTTTTTGATTGGTATCTGTAATATATTGGAAAGATGCTATTGTTCCAAACAATAATATAGAAAACTATTTCTTCTCTCTTAACAACATTCAGGAAACTGAAATGGATTATATTTATTACATCTCATACTTCTTATATTAAATTAACAAGTGAATCTGTTACTGGCACTCCATTTCACTAATATAATGTAAATGATATAACTTGGTTCCTAAGCTTATCTTTATTGTTCTTCCTCATTTCTCTGACACATAAGCCTACATAATGCAGTTTTAGCTTGCAAAGTAACTAGGAACTAGAATATTTTCTATTTATTTTTTATCTAAAATAAGAAGAAATAAATTGCATGTTCTTGCAAAAGCTGAAGGGGAGGAAGAATACTGTGTGAACATCACGTTAAAACCATAGTAGTTCTTATGCAAGAAGGATGTTAGGCTAAATCAATTGCTTAAATATAGCTGAGTAAGTAATATAGATAGTAATTTCAGAAGAATAGGATGAAATTATCTGAAACACATCAGAAATTAAATTAAATGGAAAGTGGGCTGGATTGTCATTTAGTGCATAAAACAATATTTAAATGAATATATTTTTTTCCAAACAAATCCACTGCAGGTATTATGAAAAATATGGTAAGCCTATTTTCATTTCATCTATCTACATACTTGTCTGTCTGTCTGTCCATCTGTCTATTTTCCAACATCTGTCATTTCAGATCTATATGAAACAAAAAATAACAGAGATTTACCTAGATAATTTTGTTTTCTGAAAGTTAGATTAAGCCTAGCATCAGTTAACACTCTCAAACCAATGCATTCAACTTTCTGTTGCAGATAGTCACCATCTGTGCCTAATGGATCGGGAGACAATCTGTTATTGTTATTTTCTTCAGTTGTGGAAGACACCTGTCATATTATAACTGTTGAGTGCATTTATGCTTAAATAGTGAAGAAGTCGAGTATTGGGTATCAATGTAAAACATCTACTGCAGAAGGTGATAATATTAACATACGAAGAGTAACAATTATGGAAGATTAAGTACAAAAGATTAAACTCCAAATGCCAAAATGCAATTTTCATTCTTTGTTTCCCCATCTTAGAAAACCTACATTACCAACCTAATTCCAAATAAATTGTGGTATTACTTCAATATACTTAGAGCTGTCTGGCCATTAGGAATAAAATGGAATTTTAAAATAATAATAAAAAGACTGTTTAATGAAATGAGATCCCAATATGTGAATTTACATAAATTATCAAAGTCGGGTGTGGATCCAGATGTTGTCATACTTAAAATAGTTGCTTTTTGTTACCAATAATGCTAAGTCTTAATCCAGTGGTATAATTTGGGAAAGAGGTGCATGCAAGTGCAGACACTCCTCATTTAGCAACTAGCTTGGTTAATGATCATTCACAAATGTGACAGTAATAAAAAAAAATCATTTCCCAACCTATGTGCACATTTATGGTCTAATTTCATGTACCTGACAACTAGCACCTTAATCCATGTGACACTGATGAAGATCTGGTCAGCTTCAGGGACCAGCATCAACCTGCCAGAGGGTACAAAGCAACCAATTAAGCTAAAGAGCTAGTTAACTTGTGGTTAACATATTTTTAGGGATGCATTGTAAAGAAAAGCAGTTTATGAAGGAATAGCTTGTTTATGTAAACTTTTTCCTTAGACAGGAGCAAAAAGGAAAAAGAAAAAGTGAGTTAGGCACAGGGCAGTCCATGAGAAAACTTTTATCTGGATGAAAATGTTGCAGCCAGTGATCTTCACAGTTGTTGTTGTTGTTGTTGTTGTTGTTGTTGTTCTTCTTCTTCTTCTTCTTCTTCTTCTTCTTCTTCTTCTTCTTCTTCTTCTTCTTCTTCTTCTTCTTCTTCTTCTTCTTCTTCTCAATTTTGCTTAATGACAAATTCAATGAAAAGATTGGGGGTTGCAGAACAAGGAGCAATTTATTGAAGTCTTATCCTTTACAGTCTGTGTGTGTGTGTGTGTGTGTGTGGGAAGTATAGAGAAACCTTATAATCAGCTGAAAGAAATTCAGCCCTCAGCCAATGTGCTTTACATTGCAGTCATGGTCTCTGTGTTCTGAATGCTTAACTAAATGACAGCCATGCGATATCATTAAAATGTGCTGATGAAAAGAAAAAGAAAGACCAGTTCAAGTCCAAATACAGCAGATAGCTAAGCTCTAATGGCAGCCACCCGTGATAAGATTGCAATATTCAGCCAGCTTCTCTTGATAAGCCAAAAGTCTACAGATACTGTTACTAAAGGTCAAATTGGCAGTAATTTACATTTACAAAGGCCAATGATATGATCAACCAGTAAAATTTCAGTAAATTAATCTACAAAAGTTTTACATTCCACACAGAACCGAGAAGACCTTTTAGCACTAATCTTACCGCCTATCACTAGTCAGTGTGACAGTTGTTTCAGGTAGCAAAAGCTGATATTTGGGAATTTAAGTGAGATCTCAGAAAAGCAAAATATTGTATTATCTACCACAGTACAGTAGCCTATGTGTTATAGATTGCTTTTTTCAATCTGGTTTTTTCCATGCTAAAAGACAGCAGTTTCCAATTTGTATCCTAATGAAAACTTTCCAGGTTTCACTTAATCTGTACCTATACTTTTGCTTTATGTTACCTAAGTGTAAGACTTTATTATTCTCTACAATGAATTTCATTTTAGGGCCCACTGTTCAAGTCTGTCCTGCTCTTGTGGGAAAATGCTGATGGATATCCAATGATCTTGGTGAAAGTCAAACAGAGATTATCCTTTCATGCTATTACACATGTGAAAGCTGCTATTCTTTTTCCATCGCCAGTGTTAAAGCAAGTTTCTGAATGTAAAATGGTGCCAACATATCCTATAACTTAATCATTGGGATGCTAATTAATTCCTAGAGCTTCCGAGTGTTTCGATTCAGCCTTCCAAAAGTACCTCAGAGGCTGTGAGAATTTAACTATTTTAAGGTAAACATCTTTTTCCTGTATAATTGTCGCATGATCTAAGGAAAAAAAAAATCCTGTCTGGTTTAAGGTATTGCAGATAGAGATTATACTTGCTGTCCTAAGCCCTTGAGAGCACAATTCTGGAGATGCATTTTGAAACATTATATGCTTTATAACTCTCTTAAGTACCACACTTGTACTAAATCACTTTCTTTTCTTTGCTTTTTTAAAAAAAGAAATCTGTCCATGTTAAATTATATAAATCTCTATGTAATTCCTAGTTAATGGCTTAAACAAACTCTTTAGGCATACTTTATTCAGACTGAATACATTTGGTCTCCATTATAGAAAAGTAATGCAGACTGTACTGTCATATAAGCACTGTCTAGATTTATTATTTTTGCAGCACAGGGAGAAAACCTCTAGCTTGTTGATGAAATGAACAGGTTCAGCCCCACAACAAATGGGGAAGGCAATTGTTACTTATTTCTATAGAAAACTTCACAACTTTTTGCCTTAAAATAGCTAAAAATGGAACCAAAATCTAGAGCCTAATTGCCTCTTTATCCAAAGAGAATAATAATTAAACTAATGGTAAAAATAGAGAAAAAATGCATCTAGGGAAAGAATAGTACTAGTGAAAGTAACCAAAAACTTACTCTAAAAAATACTGGTTTTAAGGATACCAGGGTCAATGGTAATGAACCTGGCATTTCGAGGCAATCTAGTAGTCTGTTCAGCTAAATTCAGACTTCTTCAAAATTCAGGGTTTTTGTTTCCCTAAGTACTTTAAATTGAGAAATAAATACAAAAGTTCATTCATGAAATCCATATGTTTTTGTATTGAGCAATGACTGAATATTTTATTTTCTTGGATGTCTGTGACGATATCTAGAATTATTTGCTCATTCCGCCTTCTCACTGTCCTGTCAAACAGCTAATTAGTGGGATTTCATGTTCTGTTAAAAAGATGCCCAATTATACGCTACGTTCCACATATTTCTCAAATAGCTTATAGTCAAGATATACTGCTTGAACCTAGGAATTTATTTAATGCTCTTGGTTCTTCTTCTCATTATGGGTTTAACATCTGCTCCTAGTTGAATTTTTATTAATCTGCCTACTCAGATAAAGAATATTTCATATTTCATTGAGTTGTACATTAAAATAAAATGAAAGCTCAAAAGAAAAAAAAATGTGATTAAATCTGTACATGGGCTGACTCCAGTTCTCTTAGTCACAAATCACCATTTGAATTGTATATAACTTACTTTACCTTGGCTAATTTGGTAAGATGTATATAAGAAATACTGCAAATACTTCAAACACTAAGGTTAGGGCCACATAAAAATGTGTGTTGTTACTAGCATTTGCCCCATTTTTTAAAATATCTCCTTGAGATACTGCATGGTACTACCTTGACTGTATTTGTACAAGTATGCTGTTCAATCTACTGATTCATATCATATAGTTTAACATCATACTATAGTGGTCCTTTGCTCCTATATCTCTCTCTAATATTTTATCTTGCATCGTACACCTAGCTTTAAGACTAGGCATATACACTGTTTGTTTCTTTCTAAATATTTATGTCTTTCTACAATATTTGCAAACAATCTTTTTCTTCATCATGCAAATTTGAAATAGCGCTTTCATATTTTAAAATATAAACCCTTCAAATCATAATGTAAAATCTAAAGTGCTTTTGTATATTATAGTCACATTCACATCTACAATGGTTTTTGTGATGAAATATCTTATGAACGTACTTACTACTCTCAAGTCTTTAACTAGAGCATACCATGTGGTGCTGAAAAAAGAAAGTGAAGAGAGCAACCAAACTAGATTTCATTCATTTTAGAAATTTGACATCAAAAAGCATAGAAATTAATTAATGAAAAGAAGAACAGCAAAATGCAGGCATCTTGTGAATTTAAACATAATGAGACAGAGCCAGATTAACTGAAATTAAATTAATTCACACTAATATCAAATAGAATAAATTATTTGCGACTTTATTTAAAAAATGTGCTCAATTTAAAGGACAAAGTAGTCCATGGTAGCACAAAAGGGAATGAAACAATTAAAACCATATCAACCAATAATCCTGACATTAAGGACAGATTTTATTTATTTTTTCATTTTCATTTTCATTTAAATCTAGTATTAGATCTCTTCGAAATTATCCAAGAAGTAGCCAGAGAAGTTGTACAACCTAAATAATTGAGCCCTTTGGCTTTGTTTTATACAAATATCTTGAATGACTCATTTTTCTAAATAATCATCCTTATAATCTGGCTGAAATTATGGATATATAAGAACAGAATATTTCAGATGACATAGTTTATGGGGCAGGATAAAGAATATTCCTAGATAATAATACAAGTCCAAATCTACTAGATCTAACATCATTTGTTCCTTCCCATTGTTAGCAGAAATATCCAAATAAAGTTTGACAGGTTTCCATGTTACCTCTAGAGCCATTGCAAAATTTATATGAAATTAGTTAGCAATTTTGAAGGAGGAAAGGGTTAAATTCAGTTAAATTATGGTTAATTTTCTGACCCATCTACTAGATGTAATTCAGTATTGTCACAAATGCTAACCAGGAAGATTTTACATTTTTTTTCAAATAAGCAGAGTATTCAAGAAAGTTTAAGCTTTACTTAATTTAAAGAAGCTGATAAATTAGAACAGTTTTTAGTGGAGAATGATCTGAACAGGCTAGGAACTGAGCAATGATATCTGTTATATAAATCACACTATACACAGAAATAAATCCAGCTCCAAATACTATCTTGCCTCTGTATGCAGAACAATGTATTAAATTTGTATCTTAGTTGATTGCTGTTATTATACATTTGTAAATTTCTAAGATGATTTTTTTTTCAATCAGACCTCAAAATATCATCGTTATGCCAACAACTTTATCCATGGAATACCTTGTTTTATGAAATTACAGAGGAAAAGTCCAAGATGGTAACTTACATTGCTATATGGGCAAACAAGAGCTTCTGACACAACAAAGATCACTTTAATCACCAGAAGTAACCTCTAGACAAGAAAATCCTAACTTTATCCAACTACAAATATGGATATGTGAAGTGATGTTAGATTGCCCACTTAATGTAAAACCTACCAGGGAAACAATTGTCTTTATCAGAATCTGTAGTAGTGCTGCATTATACACGATAGTATACATATTGTTATGCATAATATTACACATCATAGTGCATCCAGTTCCCTCAAGTGGAATGGCTTGTCTTCAGAGGTTGTGGGTGCCCCAACACTGGAGGCTTTTAAGAAGAGATTGAACAGCTACTTGTCTGAAATGGTACAGGGTCTCCTGTTTGAGCAGGGGTTGAACTAGATGATGTATGTCTAGTTAAGAAATATGTCTAGTATGCCTTGTCTAGCCCTGTATATCTAGACTAATAAAAAGGAGGACTAGAGGAAACATGATAGCAGTGTTCCAATATTTGAGGAGCTCCTACAAAGATGAGGGGGTCAAACTATTTTCCAAAGCACCAAAAAGCAAGTTTAGAAACAATGGATGGAAACTAACCAAGAAGAGAAGCAAGCTAGAACTAAACTAGAAATTTCCTAATGGGTGAGAGCAATCAACCAATGGAACAGGTTGCCTTCTGAAGTTGTAGGTGCTTCATCACTAGAGGCTTTCAAAAAGAGACTTAGACAACTATTTATCTGAAATGATATAGGGTCTCCTGCTCGAGCAGGGGGTTGGAATAGAAGACCACCAAGGTCCTTTCCAACTCTACTATTCTATGTTCTATCTCCAAGGTTGCTTCCAACTCTATTGTTTTTTCCTGTTCTGTTCTGTTTGGTCTACTGGTTAAGGCATTAGGCTAGAATTCAGGAGAATGTGATTTCTAATTTCACCAGAGGCATGAAAGTCAGCTGGATGATTTGGGGCCTGTCACCTCTCTCCCTCAGCCCAACTGACCTCAGAGAGTTGTTTTTGTGAGAAAAGCAGGATGAGAAAGAAGATATTTTCATCACTTTGAATTACTTATAAAAATAATACATGCAGGATAAAAGTAAATAAAACAATACTGTTCTGCTACTGATGTAATATTAGGTTTTTCTTGGTGTGATGTCAAAGTAGAAACATGTATGTTGGCATCTTTATGCAAATGCTGCAATTAAGCACCCGTGTTATGAAAACTGAAGCAACTATGCAAGTCATGGGAAATGTATAATGACATCACAAAACATCATTCTTTTCCTTTATCTTCATGTGTGCCTAGGACAGAATAGAATAATAGTAGAATTGGAAGGGACTTTGGGGTTTTTTTAATCTAACCCCCTGCACAAGCAGGGGATTCCTGTACCATTTCAGACAAGTGGCTATCCCGTCTCTTCTTAAAAGCCTCCAGTTATGGAGCACCCACAACTTCTGAAGGCAAGCCAGTCCACTGGTTAATTGTTCTTACTGTCAGGAAATTTCTCCTTAGTTCTAGGTTCCTTCTCTCCTTGATTAGTTCCCATCCATTGCTTCTTGTCTTGCCTTCAGGTGCTTTGGAGAATAGTTTGACTCTCTCTTCTTTGTGGAAACCCCTGAGATATTGGAACACTGCTATTATGTCACCCCTAGTCCATCTTTTCACTAGACTAGACAAAGTCAATTCCTACAACTGTTCTTCATACGTTTTAGCCTCCAACCCCCTAATCATCTGTGTTGCTCTTTCTTGCAACCTCTTTTTTATAATATGGTAACCAAAACTGGAGGTAGTATTCTAAGTATGGTCTTACTAAGGCTTTATAGTAGCATGAGGTTTTTACATCAGAAATGTAAAATTACTAATACTTACATAACTAAGAAGTAAAAGTATGCAAGCATATAAGCAGTGTTATAGTCAGAGACGCAGGACTGCATTTCTATTTCCATCAAGGTGAAAAGTCAAGTTGTGGAATGGGAAATATTACAATCAAACAAAAAATATTTGCAAGATTAAGATTGTGTGAAGTTATTGTTCTTTCACACCTGCAGGTTTGTCTTCACAATTTGGATCTCACATCTATGCTCATATAAATTTGCCAGCTTTAACTACTAATTTAAAAAGTCAGGGCACTTCTTCTGTCTCATTCTGCAGGTGTGATTTCATGAGCACAGCCAAGAATTTTAAAGTAGTATATGAAAGTGGATACTGACAGGAATGGCTGAGCGAATCTTGAGATAAGAATTCAATTAAATATTCTTTTGTATTCTGTTGTTTTCTTTATTTCATTTCTTTTGCTTTTATTTCTTTGAAAGCATTTCTCAAACCTTCCCTTCAAAGACTTCTCTACTTTTATGTATAAATATTTTATACACGGCTGTTTAACAATTGAAGAAAAAGGCTGCCCTCAGACCTTGCAACTCTTATTCTTCTTACAGATGGAATCCCCCAGCAGCCACTAAAAACAATGGAATAAACAGTGCTTAAAATGTTAAGTAAAAGTGCATGCAAAATACTAAAACATGAACATTCTTGATTGAACTTAATTGGGCCAGGATATTCTACTTTCCTTAAATTTTGGAGTAAGTCAGAGATCCTTCTCCAACTTCAAGACTTCCCAACTGGATAGATTCTGTTTATAGAATTTTCAGCAATAGTTGGACGATTGAGCTAATTGAAGTACATCTGTCTGGATAGTACCCAAACTGAGTAAATGCTTTCTGCATGTTGTACAGACCTCAGAAATTCTTTCGTATGAGTTAACAATAAGGCAGATGCACCATTTTACATATATATTAAAGCAGCAATCTAGCAACCTTTCTTCTAATCAGATGTGACTCAGATATGGAAGAAAGCCAACTCAGACCTTGGAATCAAAGATCCGAAAGAGAGTCTAACTTTTTGTACAATGCAGGAATCTTCATGCTATCTCAGAACAATAGCTGTCCAATCTTTGTTTGAAAAGCCTCAGAAACAGAACATACATTTTTCAAGAACAGAAGCTGTTTCACTGCTTAATGGCTCAAACAGCCACAAAATTATTTCCTGTTTCAAGTTTAGATGCTGTAAAATCTCCACACTTTGATTCTAGTCCTTTTCTTACAAATACTGCTGCCAACTCAGGGAACAGCAATACATATCTGTATACCTGTTGTTGTTTTTTTCAACACAGAAGAGAATGTAGTGTGGTATGCAGCACACAACCAATAAATCATCATTGATCACAGTTTTCTTGATAATGAAGCAGCATGTGCATGTGTCTATGTAGAGTCATCCAAATCATGGTTGTCCCAAAGGTGCTTTTCCAAAAGCAATTGGAGTTTCTTTGTTTCTCTTGAAGACATTTCACTTCTCATCCAAAAAGTTTCTTCAGTTCCAAGAGGAGAATTGCATTCATTCCCTGCTTAGGATGCTTCTTGGATGAGAAGCAAAATGTCTTCAAGAAAAAAAAATGAAGTCCAGTTGCTTTTGGAAAAATCACCTTTGGAATATTTCTCTCTCTCTCTCTCTCTCTCTCTCTCTCTCTCTCTCTCTCTCTCTCTCTCTCTCTCTCTCTCTCTGTGTGTGTGTGTGTGTGTGTTTAGATGCCTTTTTCTTTCTCAGCATCAAATTATTCCTCTCCCCACCCAAAGTATGCTATTAAATTTCTCCTTCTAATTTCCTTGAAAACAGAGATCAAATAATGTTAAGGAAAGGACACTTGAAATAAAAGACTTGAATAAAGCCAAATGAAAGGACAGCCACACAACTGGAAGCCACATTTCCAGCAGATACATCAGTAAGCACAACAGTCTGATATATGACATTGTAAATGGATACCTTTCTTCTCTTATTTGTTCCTTAAATCTATACCTTACAAACCAAAAGGTAGGCTTAGTATGATTAGCTATAGTGGTATATAAGAACTATATTAGAATACTAAAGTAGCTGGAAGACTAGAAACACTCTAAAAGATCATCTGGATGATCATAGCATTTGGCTTTTTCTAGGCTCAAGTTACTACTGTAAAACATTTACAAATCCAGATTTCTTTTTCTGACAAAGAGTTAAAGAATTAACTTGGGAGACTAATATGGCCATTTCGAGCTCATTTGCTCTCCTCTATTAGCCATACCCTTTATGGGATTCGAACGTGGGCAGTTTACATACTAGGCAGTTGTTTAACCACAAAGCCACAGGCTCTCCTCCCCTCTTTGTCAGCCGAGTCAATGGAATATATACTGCCCACATTCGAATCCCATAAAGGGTATGGCTAACTGAGGAGAGCAAATGAGCTTGAAATGGAAGATAAGAAGATGGGTGTAAATTTACATAAAACTTGAGCTGTATGAAGAGACATAGCTAGTCAAGTGTCTGAGCCACAGAGTCTAATAACCACCCCCCAAAAAAGAATCAAACAAAAGCACCAGAAAATCTAAGGTTTATTGCTTCAGTATCTATTCCCTCTGATTTCACAGGCTAACTAGGATCTGCAGGAAAATGTGTAACCAGGGCTTACAACTGTACTTGATGGTAAAGCTAACTATTCAGTTTTAAGCTTTCATGACAAGGCTCAAGCATAGTAATGTTTAAAAGTAAAAAAACACAAAAACACTAAGAACATGGAAGGAGGGAGGGGAGGGGAGGGGAGGGGAGGGAAGGGAAGGAAGGAAGGAAGGAAGGAAGGAAGCAAGGAAGGAAGGAAGGAAGGAAGCAAGCAAGGAAGGAAGGAAGCAAGGAAGGAATTCACATATGGTATGTTAAATTCCAAGGGTGAGACATTCACATTTGTCATGTTGTGTTTTAACTAAAAATCTTTGTTTATATCTAAAATGTAAAGGTAAAGATTTCCCCTGGCCATCATTTCCAACTCTAGGGGGTGGTGCTCATTTCCATTTCTTAGCTGAGGTAGGCAGCATTGTCCAAAGACATTTCTGTGGTCATGTGGCCAGCATGACTATACACTGAGGCACATGGAACACTGTTATCTTCCCACTGAAGTGGTACCTATTTATCTACTCCCATTTGCATGCTTTGGAATGCTGGGTGGGCAGGAGCTGGGGCAAGTAACAAGAGTTCATCTCATTGTGCAGCATTTGGGTTTTGAACCAGGGCTGTCAGCTGACAAGTTCAGTATCTTTAACTGCTGAGTCACTGCACTCCTCCCCCATATTTATACCTATGGGACTGTAAAACAACTCCAATAATCTTTGGTCAGGGGTTCCGATGCTTGCAGGCATGTACCATTTTAACACCATCAGTATTCTATATCTGTTTTAAAGTCAGACAAGCTGTGAGCTGTCATTTTATTCTAGGTGGACAAATTCCATCATTCAATAATGTAGTGTATGCAAAAGCACATGCTTTCTTTTATCCTGAATCTTCAAACTCTGTTTGAACATATTGAATATGATCTATATTATTATCATTATCTTTATCATGTCCCAAATTTTATTTGCTTTCTTCCACTCTAAGCTAAAATTAAAAAAAAAATAAAAATCTCCCAAATGTTCATTCTCTCTCTTCAACCTGGAAAGTTGCTTCCTCAATTGATCATTTGGATAAACTACTTGGGCTTTCTCCAGCTCTGCAGTATCATTCTGGAGAGCAACCAGGTCTTCGCACTTGCAAAATGGCCCATATCAACAGTTAGTGCAAAATCATTATTTTATGAATGGTTTTCTTTCTAATTCCTTTACTAATGAACTCCTTAAACTTTGGCTTTTTCACAGTGCTTCATCCCAGGCCAATCTTTTAATTAAATTATTTGGCACAGACAGAAGTTCATTTTCTTGGTTAATCACCACCCACTCAGTTTTACAACTTATATCTAAAACTGGGATTCTGTTTTTAGTGATGATAGCACAACTCTGTACTTATTTACTCCAAAATTTATATGGCATAAATCTTTGTCAGAATAAATCTCTCTAAGGGGTGAGGTTCATGAAAACTCATTCCATAATGTCAATTAATAATGAATAAATCACAAGGGATACTATAGAACAGTGGTTCTCAACCTTTTCTTCACCACAGATCCCCATGGAACACCAAGACCTAACTCACGATTTAAATCATAACATTTCTTCAAGCTTTTGCAGACCTGCTGTGATGACATTGCAGTTCCCCAGGGGACTGCAGACTGCAGGTTAAGAACCGTTGCTATAGGATATTACATCTCGTCCTTTAGGAATGAAAGCTGTAGGAATAAAAAATCTAAATGAATGTTTGATCACACAACTGAGATATTTCTTAATGCTATCAGGATATTCTAAAAGCTTAATGAGATAGGATTTATTCTGAGACCCAGCGTGGTTCTAGATCTTTGCCTTCTGTGACTATAAAGGGAAGCTCAGGTAGCTGAAATTTATTGACAGTTTTTTCCTCTTGAAATGGATAAAATCTACCAAAAGTTTGAAAATCATAGGTAGATAGAATGTGAGAACCCACCAAATCCTCCCAAACTAAATACAAAAGTATTTGAACTGCATGCTTTTGAAACTGATTTTAAGCATGTTGTGCTGGACCAGTCAGTTAGCTTAAGAACTGTATGTTTGAGCATTTAGCATTTAAAGGGTTAAATGCTGTTTTCTTAGAAGATGGCTTATGGGCAATGTAGTGCAGCAGAGAGTCTATGCTGTAGCTTATCTAGTCTGTGGGAGAAGTTTCAAAGTTTATTGCAGGACATCCTGTTACATGCCCTTTGTGCCTTTGTATCATCTGTCTGCATGGGTTCCAGCCACATGGCTGGAAGCTCTGAGCCAAAACATGTGACTTGTATGCAGAAGAGGGAAAATCTATTGTTCATTTACATGTGAAATGAGTCCATATTACTGCCTAAATTCTGGAAGAATGTCTACATAAATGTGAGTTAATGTTTGAGGATACTTAGAATAAAAGTAATGTTTGTTTGACTTATTCCAGCAAGTTAATTGTCTGTCTCAGCGGGATCTAGCAGCTTATTCTGTGTGATGTAGAATACGTGTCAATCACTCTTTTATTTCTGGGGTTCTTGTTGCTCTCTGAGTTTGTAGCTACAGTATATTTGTAGCTTAGGGTTGGCACTCTCTAAGCTTGGTGGTTTTCTTGCAGATGTTTCATTACCAAAGTTGGCGATCTCATCAGTGCTAGCACTGATGCCTAGCACTGATGCCCAGCTTTGATCATGTTACCTAGTTTGTAATGAAACCTCTGTAAGAAAACCACCAAGCTTAGAAAACACCAATCCTGACTACAAATGTTCTCTTCTATCAGAACTCTTTTATTTCCTGACCAAATGGGATGAAATATGCAAAAGAGAGGGAAACTTCTTTGGGGTCATGTTTAATTATATGTATCAAGCTGTAATCCATGCAATTTGACTTTCAGTAAACTCTTTCCTCCTCTTTCCTTCCTTTTTGGCAAAAGCATTGCATTCAACATTGATCAAGCACTTGCAAATTACTCCCAATTTTGCCCTTATACACATCTTCTAATTTGTCCATCTAGTATTAAACTTAAAGCATTTGATTTATTTCACAATTTTACAACATAATATTAAAATGGAGTAATTGCCCAGGTTTCTAGTCCCTAGGAAATAAGTAGTGCTGCTACTGTGGATAAAAATAATCACAGATGTAGCTAATGTCCAATTGGACTGCTATATAAATGTCACCTAATCCAAAGAAGGCAACCCTATTTTGCATCACTGGCTTAAATCATTTTAGCCAGAAATCTGGTGGAACATAAATAGATAAGAATTTCCATTTCTCCAAGCAAATGCTCCCTGAGTCATCTTTTTCCAGTCAGAAAGTCAGACATACCCTTTATGTTTGTGAGAACAGCCAAAATATAGAATTTAATTTCATAGCCTTCCCATCTAGAATCCACTACTTTTGCCACAAGCAAGAATTTTTGGAAGTTATGTGAAGAACAAATGGGAAAATAATGATGCTTCTACTCTCTGTCAAAATATGACTGTAAATTTACATCTCAGTGCTGACATTTTCCCTGCTCTTAGAGCAAACACATGTGTGCACCCATATGCAGCCAAATCAAACAAAAACAAAATAAAACAAGAACACGAACATGAACAAAAATCCCTGGTCATGTTTTAATGCAGGTTATACTGACTACAAGAAATGGTTGGCTTTTCACTAAATTGTTCTGTTGTTTAATGAAGGTAAACCAATACTATTTCCCTTCCTTATTTCTTAACGGAAAAAAACAAGTTACCTGAAATAAAAGTAGACTCAGGGCTGGATCAGATGTGGTACAGAAATTATAATGTGACATCTGATCCTAAATCATTGCTATAAATTGTTCCCCAATTGTGTGAGTTTCCAGCATTTATGATTCAAATGCATTATAAAAGAAGGTTGATTGTATTTACATGGAAGGGAAGGGGAGGTGCTCTTCCCACAGCTACCAAAAAGCATTCTCTACTACAACCACAGTAACTTAACTGTGCCACTCATACTTGGTATCTTCCTCAAAAAATCTTCACTTTTTGCCCTTGATCTCAATGCATACTGAGTCTAACCCTGCATGCTTATTTATGTAGAGCTAGGTTCAAAATCTCTCAGAGTCCTCTTTGTGGAAATCAGTGGTCTATTTTCCTGATATTTTGAGTTGGAAATCAGGAAAAAAAATGTTCTGTAAATTGCAAAATTATCTTAGTATATACTTTGAAAATCAGGTCCTTTCTATAAATGGGACAGTCTTGCATTTTCTCTGTTCATGGCGTGTCTGCCTATTTTGCATAATAACTAGGCTTTCACTGATCCAAAGCCAAGGAAATGTAGCCTTAGACACCAGCAGATATTCCAGCTCTGATTTATGGTTTAGTATTATGTATATAGTTTGCAAACTATGGCTTAATAGAATAATCTTCTATTTACTTGGTATATAATGATCAAAACAGCCAGTAGTTAGGAGTAATTTGTAATCATATTCACAATCAGAAGAAACATGGCCAAACAGGTTATGTCATACACACAAACACAAACACAAACACAAACACAAACACAAACACACACAAATGAATATTCCATCCTGTCCCAATATTTGGGAAAGAACCAGATCTTCAAGGCTTTTCTAGATATATGCAGAGTCAACTCACCTTAATTATTATTCCTAGGGCAAGGAATAATAGAAAAAGTATGCCTCCTGGATCCCATTATTAATTGTTGGGGCCCATAGCATGGTTGTGAGATTTATTTGGTTTAGTGGAATTAATTAGATAGAGATGGTCCCACAGATATTCAGGCCCTGTGGCATGAGCAGCTTAATAAAATACCACCAAAATTTGAATTTCAAATTTCAACTATCCCAGTAATGGTGCACCAATCATTGCATTCTGGATTAATTGTAGCTTCTAATTGATTTTCAGGAGCAACCTAATGTAGAATAAAATGTCAAGCCTAAGTCACTAAGGAATGAATATCTGTCAGCAGTCCCTTCCTGTAAAATCTAGAAACAGGCACAAATGGCATTAAAGACTGGCAAAAGTCTTTCTAGCCAATGGCTGCTAACTTTTGTTTGAGCAGCCACCAATATGTTAAGATCTAAAACTGCATCAAAAGGGCCCATATATTGTGCAACAAGACTCACAGCTTAGGCAAACAATCAGCTGGCCACCAAATTTATAGCTACTTAGTCTTGCTGGATGAATTCTGATCTTCCCCGTCCAGATGCTGAGAAATAACCTTGATAGTTTGTGGCCCAAGGATTAGGATATATAACTCGGCATAATCAGCCTACTGGTGATACCTAATCCCAAGTTAATGGATGATTTCACCCAACATGAGATACTAAATAGGAATGGGGACAGAATCATACTCTGAGGCATTCCACAAATCAAGGGCTCAAAGCTGAATCTCCCCAACACCAGTTGGAAATGACCTTGAAAGAAGAGGAGAACCATCTCCTCTACTCTTCACCCCCTGAGTTTAGATAATATAAATGGCTGTATTAAAGTACTGCCAGGAGTTCAAGGACAGCCTGGATGGATGCATATTCCTTCAAAGATAGAAAGATTATTTGCTGGCTATAGGAACACTTTGGAATTTGTTCTGCATAGCAAAGTTCTGACTGAAGAATATTTCAGCACTTGCTATATTCCTTATGAATCTGAAAATAAATGCACAATGCATTCAATTAGCAGCAAGATGTCTTATTTAACTTTATGCCATGTTTGGGTCCTGTCATCTTCTGCCCTTTAAAGAAATAATTGAAACATACTATTTGACAGGATGGTTAAACTTTCACATGCAACTGTACATAACTGCGTTACCAACCCCACTATCTCTTGTTTATGAAGAAAACAAGCAAAGAAACTAAATCCAAGCAATGCCTTTAATTGCCTGCAGGACCAATGGGTCAGAGGAGAAAAATAACGTTGAATTATCAAGTTGCTGCATATGCTCCTGAGAAGTCTTGTCAAATTGCCTGAATACATGTTTCACATCAGATAATGTCAATCTACACTTTCCCTTAACATATTAACTCTCTTTTATCTAATTTTTATCCTATGAATAACTTGGCCAGGATAAAAAACATAAAATGTCAACTTCAATTCACTTCATTCTGCCCACCAAGTAGCAAAGGGGAAGTTGCATATGTGGGAGGGAGGGAGGGAAGGAGGAAGGCAGGCAGGCAGGAAGAAGGAATAAAGGGTTCACATTCTTCACTATCAACTTCATGTTAGTAGAAATTTATCAGGATAGAACTCAATTTTATCCAATGTCTGTGATAAAGAATTGTACTGAACATTTGAGCAATGGAACAAGGGAAAATACTAGTCTGGGAGGTAGAGAGAAAATTAAGACATTTGATATCTATATTGTTTGTATCATGGTGTTTTTCTGTTAGAAAACCTGTAACATTGGCCTAGAGCAGGGGTAGGCAACCTTGGCTCTTTTATGACTCATGGACTTCAACTCCCAGAATTCCTGAGTCAGAATAGCTGGGAGTTGAAGTCCATGAGTCATAAAAGAGCTGAGGTTGCCTATCCCTGGCCTAGAGTGATTGAAAATACAGCTTGGCAGTTTCTGAATGAGATGTTTTACTGCTCCCTCATTAACTGCATTTTTTTTTTAAGTGCCTGCACATTTCTGTTTTACATACAGGCTTAGGAAATGACAAGGGTTCAACAAGTGACAAGTACCAGCAATTGCATTATTGTCCTACAGATGTCTTGACTCAAGGACAAAGTTCAATATAGACTCAGAACAAGATTGGTTCTGAACATGTGATTAATCTGTTATCTCAAGGAAGCTCTTGACTCACAAAAGCATCATCAGCATTAGCATTCAAGAAAGAAAGAAAGAAAGAAAGAAAGAAAGAAAGAAAGAAAGAAAGAAAGAAAGAAAGAAAGAAAGAAAGAAAGAAAGAAAGAAAGACTATATTGTAAGACAGATGAGTCATGTTCTGCCTTGCTGCCTATTTGCAGAAGTTCCAGGTATGTATCAACAATAGGGAAAAGCATTCCCAGAATGGGTATGCTTTCTTATGAGGCTGTAACTCTGTTTTAGATGGTTACACTATTATCCTTCCTTCCTTCCTTCCTTCCTTCCTTCCTTCCTTCCTTCCTTCCTTCCTTCCTTCCTTCCTTCCTTCCTTCCTTCCGTCCTTCCCACAAATGCAACTTTCTTGGGGCAAATTCAATCACTGTCCATTGCATATTAAGGGATAAAGGCAAATTCCAAATCACTTGTCCTTAATTTAGGTTTATTTATTTATCAGTTATTTTAATTTATTTACTATGATTTATTTTGTTATTAGTAGGCTTGCTTATTGGTTTAGTGTCTTAGCTTTACTTATTTACTTAGATTGCTGATTTGTTTGGTAGATGAAAAAAATGGGGGATGGAGAATATTTTAAAACAATAATATTGTTTTAAGAATGATAAGCTATTATCATCTATTAGAATCCACCAGAATTATCCACAATGCAGTTCTATGCATTTTCCTGTGTTTTTGGATGCTGGTAGAAATTATGGCGATGGCCTAATGCATGCTGCTGTCTGCTTAATCTTGCCTGGTATAGTCAAATATACATTTATTGCTGTCTGAAGAAGTTTGTAGGCCAAGCACATAGCCGTATTTCTTTTTGTTCACATACAAATTTAAAGCAGACAAGCATTTTCTTATATTACAGCATTTTCAGAAAAAATGTTTAGACCACAATTTGATCTGTATTTTTTTTTTTTTTGCCATCTAAATGTCTTTAGTAACTTGAACCACTTTGGAAGAGGATTGATCCCTTCTGGGAAATAACGGGTCTCTTACAGGTACATTTCAAGGATGTACCATCATAAAATGTAAATTCTTTGCCAATATGCAGGTTATTTTCATATAATGTATTTGGCTATGATTTGCCCAGAATAGTGGTGTCAGAACCCTCAGCTATTAATTACTGTTTATTAATCACTCATATTCTCTGGGCTTACACTATTTGGGTTCTGCCACTCTCCTGGGGAGGGGGGAATTGATCAGGGGCTTGTAATGCAAGTAGTACATTTCCTCTATTTGCTTTGATGTATTCTCTATAGTAGCAGTTCTCAACCTGTGGGTCACGACCCCATTTGGGGTCGAACGACCATTTCACGGGGGTCGCCAAGCACTGCAGTTTGCCATTTTTTTTGGTCGGCCATTTTTTTGGGGTCGGCCATTTTTTTCCCTATCGTGATGCGGGCCATCGCACCGCGCATGTGCGATGTGCCCCGTCGTGCCACGCATGCATGGTGCGGGCCTGCCTTTTTTTTTTTTGGTCGGCCATTTTTTTTGGGTTGGACATTTTTTTCCCTATCGTGATGCGCCCTGTCGCGCCGCGCATGCGCGATGCGGGCCGGGGTCGAGCCCCAGAAAAGGTTGAGAACCGCTGCTCTATGGGGTATGAAAGGAATGCCTCGGGGCCATCTGCCTTACCTCAGCACAGAAGGAGGAACCGGAGAAGACCTAACAACCTTGAGAGAGATGCCTTATCAATTCATTTCCCACAGCTCAATGGCACCTGTGGATTGGCCTGTTTGAACTGACTGGATGGACAGTTGGGGTGGGGTTATTACTTTGCAGGTTTAACCTATTGATTCGGGAAGCCCTCAGATCCTGCCTAGCTTTCCTGCTTTCTGTATCTCCCAATCAAAGTTTCTTTTGAAATAATGCCAGTTTCAAGAGTTCTGCCTTCTTGGTAGAGGAACAGAGGCAGGTCCTTACAAGTGGAGTTATTTCTCCCTGCTATCTGAAAAAGTGTTCAAAACTTCAACTCACCGATTCCACTATAAAGTTTTCCCAAACTGGAGTTCTTTAGATATGTGGAGAATTTTGGAATTTTCATTAATTGTGGAGATCCTGATGAAAAAGGCTGCAATTTATAGTCCCAACATCTCTCTCTCTCTCTCTCTCTCTCTCTCTCTTTTGTGTACTATATTTTATTGATTTTTTTAAAAAAATTAATCACTTAATAATTGGTGAATAGTGTGTTGTCTGGGTTACATTTGTAAAACAATCAATAACAATTGATTTCTATAATCCATCATCCACATAATAGTTTTAGTTGATTTCCTCTTTTCCCAAAAATATCCTCTTTTGCAAACATTGAGTTAATACAATTCTTATTGTTTTGATAGATAACAATTAAATATATTTTCCCAATAGTCCTAAAAATAATAATCACATCAGTATAATATTTCTTTTCTAGCCAATCATTCTGGTTGCCTTACCATAGATCCTGTTACAGTCCTTATTTTAATTTGTTTCTCCCATCAAATTCTAGATATTCTTACTGGTTAAGATTTTCTCAAAAATTAATTACATTTAAGAATTCATTTAAGAATTTAACTCTATGTTTCCATATGAACCATCTCACACTTTTATATTTCTTAAGGAATAGATAAAACAGTAGAAAAAAAGAAAGAAAAGCAAGAGTAAAGAAGCATAAAAAATAACATACTACTTAAAATATATATCCTTTCTAAACTAATATGTATTTGTTTCCTAAATTTCTTATTTTTTTAACCATAATTAAAAATATGTTTAATCTTTAAACATTCTATTTAACATATCTAGTCATCTAGTCCTTTAACTCTTATTCAAAACATTTTATCCATTATAATTTTCTTAAATTTAATCACATTTAAATATCTAAAACATTTCCTTTATCTAAGTCATTTCAACTTTTTTATATTACTCATATCAAGAAAGAGAACAAAAAAGGGGGAAAAAGCATACTATATTATATTTAGTGAATTCATCCCTCTTAGAGTGACATATATATTCCAAAACTTTTCTATTTCTTTAACCATATTCAAACAAATGTTTCCTTTTCAAGTATTCTTTCTGGTAAGTCCCATCATCTATTTTCTTAGTTTCCACTTTAGTCTTTTTCTTTTGCCCAGTGTCTTTTTTAATCAATGTATTTTGATGAATCAAAAACTTTTCCCGTATGTTCTAAATGTTGCTGTAGATATAAAAAGTAAATCAGGAGAAGTGTCTTTGTATGGGACTTCTGCCTTTCCATGTTTGCTGAAAATCTTTTTCTTTTTCTTTCTCTCTGCTTCTCTTATCATTTTCTTTCTCTCTGATATTCCTGACATCTCTACTGTCCATTTTATCCAATCTGTTTTCTTGTCCTCAGATTTATTTTGTAGTCTTAAGGAATAAGTTGGGGTTTTTTTCAATTCTTGTGATTTTTTCCCACTAGGATTAAATCATGTTTCCTTGTTTTGTTAAGTTCCATCTTAAAGTCTCTATTCTCAATTCTATATCCATTTATCTGTTTTATCTGCTCCTTCTCTGTTGTTGTTTTCTGGGAATTTTTTGGTTGTAGAGTTAACTTGGAAATAGATTGATTTATATTTTCAAAGTTGTTTTGAATTTCTTTGTGGTTTAAAGTCATTGTTGTTTGAAGTAGTTGCAGTATACTATATATCTCCTCCTGTGAAGTATTTATGTTTTCTTGATATGTTCTTTCTACATGTCTCTGAATCATGATAGCCAAGAATTTGAGTTTTCCTCTTCCTTTCTTTTCTCTGCAAATAGCTTTAGAGACCCAATTAGGTAGATATTTGTAATCCAAATAGTTCAAAAAAGATTTTTTTCTGAAATTTATAATTCTCTCCTTATCTACAGCCCAGATTATTGTCTATTTTTATCACAGATATTCTTTGTTGTTAAAGCTTTGAAGGTCACAGACACAGATTAGCTTTTCCCAGATTTTTCCAAATCTTATATTAAAGTCATGGCTGTCATAGTCTTCATCTGCCATTAGATGTCAGCAACTATTTGTTTTTCAATTTCCAAAATGAACAATTATCTTTAAAATGAGAGTCTTAACCACTCAAATAATTTTAGATTTATCCAGATTTGAGTTTTAAGTTTCAGGTTTTATATTTATTTCACTTCCATATATTTTGATCCTACATAAAAAGATTAATTTGCTGCTTCCATTAGTTATAAGGGTGGGGCGGAAATCCCCTTCCTTCCCTTTTGGAGCTATTTTGCTGCTTAGGGATCTTTTCCAGGAAATTAAATGTACATTAGAAAAGAGAAGATTGAATTCCTCACCCAGTTTCAAGCATGCTGTTCACAGTTGTGCTGGTCAGTGCTTTTGGACTTCAGTTGCTAGTAGCTTGGGCTGGTCGATGCAGTATGGCCAGCCTTTCTCCTGTCGGGTTAGAAGGTTTTCCCCAAGTCAAACAGAATGGCCACAGCTGTTCCAGAATCACTGGAACACCCTTCTTTCTTCATCACCTCTCTGGGGTAGCTTAGACCCATTTAGGGTCCCCTGGCAGGGTGAAATTAGCCATGGGGGTGCGAAGTATCCGCAAGCTCATGACTGGTCGCTACCGCACAACATATCCCAACATATCTATTTCTATGCCTGTGTCTCTCTGTGTTTAATTATTAAGAAACTGGACTAGAAGTGGGAGGATTCAAGTTTTAGTTCTGTCTTAGGCAGGGAACCCATCAAAGTGACTTGGGAGCAGCAAGTAGTAGCTGGAGGAGGAGGAATGATCTGTAGATATGTGTGTATCTGTTCACTGTTCAAGGTAGACCAGACTTGGAAACCAAATTTATGAATACCAAAACTAATTTTATTATTTCAGATTGTGAAAGTCTGAAAGCATCTCCCCATATCTTTATATACAACTAACAACTAGAGAGAGCTAAGTCCGACATGCTTTCTCAAATTGCACTTCTGAATAGGACTTAAATTTATTTTGTCTATTTCTTGGTTGTGACTCTTCCTCCTGTTCCTCAAGGTCATTCTCACAGTCTATTAAAATACATGGAACAAAACTACCATAGTAATAGTCCATGAATTTGTGTCGCATCAGTGCTTCTTGCCTCGACCTGCAATGTCACTGTACTGGGATTAAAAAAAAAAATAAAGTTCCAAAGGCAATATTCCCCCTCCCCTTTTAAAAGAAAGCATGCAATAAATGGAAAACATCTGACATTATTAAATTGTTTTGGTTTCTGGGCATTTTACTTTTTTATCTGATTTCTAATCTTACCTGTCACCTTCTATTAAATGTGTAATATTTGCACTTTATTTTAATGTTCTCTTGAACCAAAAATACCTGGTGGCTAAATATGTGGATCTACTGTTGAGTCAATGTCAGTACACTGAAAATGCCAGCAGTGGTTTCTGTGTATAACTTGTGCATTAATACAGAGATTAAATATCCCTGAAACTGTTGGAAAAAGATTGATTAAATTCTTTCTGAATGCATGTGGGATAGATGATAGATAGATGATAAAAGGATGGATATATGGATATATGAATAGATAGACAGACAGACAGACAGACAGATAGACAGACAGACGGACGGACGGACGGACGGACGGACGGACGGACGGACGGACGGACGGACGGATGGATGGATGGATGGATAGTGAGAGAGAGATGATAGATAGAGAGATAAGGCAGAATATACATGTGTGTGTACACTCATCACCATCATTATCACCATCATTATCACCATCATTATCATCATCATCATCACCATCATCACCATCATCATCACCATCATCATCATCATTTTAGCCATTGTCTATACACTGCAGGATGAAGGCCTCTTCTGCATGTTTCCAAACTATATGGTCCTGAGCTTTCTTTAATCAATTGGGCCACCATACTTGCTGATGTCCTTGATCCATCTTCTTTTTTGTGGATGCTTTTTATCAAGTGGGATCCATTCTATGACTACCTTGGTCAACCTGCCATCAGTTCTTCTTGCTATGTGACCATCCCATTTCCATTTCAATTCTTTTATTCTCTTGATGATATTGTATATTTTCATTTGTTCTCTAATCCATGTGAAGGACTTTCTATCTTGTCTTGTAATGCTGGACATGTATCTATATCTATCTATATCTATATCTGTATCTGTATCTGTATCTGTATCTGTATCTGTATCTGTATCTGTATCTGTATCTGTATCTGTATCTGTATCTGTATCTGTATCTGTATCTGTATCTGTATCTGTATCTATCTGTATCTGTATCCGTATCCGTATCTGTATCTGTATCTGTATATCATCTATACATATACACATACATACATATATACATACATGCATGCATATACACATACATACATATACACAATACATACACATATGTCTTTCTATTTTCCATCTCAGTTTATAGAATAATATAATGGAAAAGTGGGTTGGCACTACACTCACAAATAATAACATGAAATGTTTTTATGCTTATTAATATGTTCCCCATATTAGGTGCAGATGTCATGTTTTGGAAGCAAAATGGTGTTAATTTAATATGTAACCTTTGTCAGAAAATTTTCAAGGTATATTAAAAGGACTCTGCATACCTAGCAGTAATTCATTTGTAAGAACCATTTTGTATTTTAAAAGCTGTCCCCAATGATTCTACAATATGTGTTCAAATAGGTTTAATTCCTAAAGAGCCTTATTAGGATAAAATAGATAATATATAAAGCAGAAATTAGTATCCCATTAAACAAATTTGATTATTATTTTTTAATTCTACTAAGAACAAAGTATTAGAGACAATTAACACAACAGGAATGAAATCTAGGAATGGTAGAAATGAGAAAAAGAAAGAAAAATGCAATCTACTTGACTGAAAGTAGTTTTGTAAAGCATTTTGATAAATTCCAGCACTCTTAACATACAAATGAATAGATATAATGCAGATGTTAGCGTCTGGCACATTTCCCTCAAAGTGGCAATGATTTATTTTAACACTTTTTGCATATGCATGTTATGTTTGTCATTTCCCTCACTTTGCTATCCCTTGTGGTACCTTTATTAGAAAGTTTGTGGAGATTTTCAGCCCTTTGTGAAAAAGAAAAAAGAAACCAAGTGATTCAGCATCAAGATGAAAAATGTTCACCATCATCTTCTTCAGAAGTGACACTTGGTGTAGAAAATTATTTTTGGATCTGCTTCTTAAAAGTGCCCCTATGCTTTTGGAACATCTATGATACCAAACATGGATTTGTTAGCTCCAAATTGTGAAAGGAAATAGGTGTAAATGCTAGGGGCTGTGCAAAGAAGTCAAAAAAGGGAAATTGAAGAGTGATCTATTATGAATAAAGCATATCTTTTCAAAGCATCAGAACAATGGTGACTTTTGAAAGGCTGATCCTACTGCTTCAAATTCTATTCCTTGTGATAGTTGTGTAACCCCTTTTTTCATTAGCAACTGAAACAAATCTGATGTTAGTCTGTGCCTTATACCACGGGAAAATTAGCAACTAACACAAATTCAGAAAATATGTTTCTTGACACAAAGATCAACTGAATCTGCAAGAGGAGTCTTTTTGTGATCCTTTGTTCAGAGGAATCCAGTGTTCAGTCTAATAAGTGTGTTCAGATCCAGGACTAAATGTAATAATAAACTTCTTAGTTAATTTGGAAGATGAGTAGATACTGATAAAAATCTCACAAAACTATCATTTTCAGTGTTGGACATGGCCATTCTTGTATAGCTTTTCTTGCTTTCTGCAACTATACCCACACAGATTTAGATCAGAGCTAAGGCCTTCAAGATTAGACATTAGGTGATTAACATAACTTTCATCTCAGCTGCCTGTCTTTTAATTCTTTGTGTGATACAATTTAAAAACTTAGATATTGCCATTTTACTGAAAATATCAGAGGCTAAACAAGAGCCCTGTGATCAAACAGAAGCAAATGAATCATTATACCTTTTTTAATCAAGAGTTTCTTTATTCTCAGATTTGGTCCTGCTGATATCTATGACAACAGAACGAGCATCAGGAATACAAAACACTGAATATTTTCATAGAATATGATTATAATTAGCAACATAATATAATTTTGCTATTTCCATAATGATCTTCAAATCATCTGTATTATGCATCTACAGAGCAATTGAAAATAATGTGGCTTGTATTTATAGACATTCCCAAGTGGTATTGTTTTGATAGTTTTGTCTTAACATTTGTAAGCAGATTTTTGTATTTCAGGGTGGTGCTTTTGTGCTGTAAACACTTATTAGACTGATTATGTAATACCTGATATATTTCTACATTGCACTGACTGGTTTCCAGAAAAATATTTTCTAATAACATTTTTTATTATTTTTTTTCTTTTCAACAAATGTACCTTGACATGTTCATGCAATCTATTACATATTTCTAATATGTTAATTAATACAGTAATATTGTGTGTAAAATATATAAAATAAAATATAAAATAAAATATTGTGTGTAAAATAAAAATATCTGTGAAATACATTGTTGAGTATTTGTCAAATACTTGAATTAATGTTTAAGTACGCAATTTTCATTAAACATAGAATCAATCTGTTAGTAATTTAGCCAACCATGTCATTAAGCAAAAGTACCAAACAAAAGATGAGTACCAGGACAAAATTTTCACATCAAAATGTGTTGCATATCACAAGTTAAGATAGGCAAGAAAATGGTAAGTGAGCACCTATCCAGCCTAGACGAGTTCAAATAACCAGGACCAGATGGATTACACCCCAAGGTTCTCAAGAAACTGGCAGATATGATCTCAGAACCACTGAACTATATTTTTCAAAGATCCTGGAGCACAGGGGAACTACCAAAGGACTGGAAAAGAGCTGATGTAGTTCCCATCTTCAAAAAAGGAAAAAAAATGGATCCAGGAAATTACATAGCTATCAGCCTGACCTCAATACCTGGGACAGTTAAAACAATTAACCAGTGGAACAACCTGCCTCCAGAAGCGGGGAATGCTCCAACACAGGACGTTTTTAAGAAGAGACTGGACAGCCATTTGTTTCAAATGGTATAGGGCAGTGATGGTGAACCTATGGCACACGTGCCAGAGGCGGCACTTGGAACCCTCTCTGTGGGCATGCGTGCCATTACCCCAGCCCCGCCTCCCCCCATGGCTCCCTCCTCACCAGCAGCCCCCTGGAGGAGAGTCTGGTATAGGGTTTCCTGCCTGAGCAGGGTGTTGGATCTGATGACCTCCAAGGTCCCTTCCAACATTATTATTATTATTATTATTATTATTATTATTATTATTATTATTATTATTATTATTATTATTATTATTAATTTGATGAGTTTCAAAGCAGTTGAATACCAAGGCAGCACTGTATATACCTGTTTTGGCCATATTATATACATTCAAACAACTCCTCTCATTCATTGTACAATCATCTGCTTGGTATTGATGACTTTCATCAGTATTCATGCTTCAATTAAGTCCTAAGGGGAAACCTCACAGGAAAATTCTATCAAAGTTTTCTTTTCTTTCTATCAAGGCTTCACAATAATGGAAAAATGTCTAGCAAAAAATAAAACCCAGCAGTAGCCCATTTGCCATCTAGAACAATTAAGTTCAGAGCTTACAAGCGTTATTTGAAAGTAAATCTCAAATTCCCTGAAAATAAAATTTTAAAAAGAAGCCTCTTTCGATGGAAGGAAAAGTTAAGAAATTGCAACAACGTTTGGACAGAGCATTGTCAGTTTTTCCATTGAGGTAGAGCTTGATGAGAGATATTTTGAGTTGTGCTTTTGATTATCAACCAGCTTTAGAATTGATAATGAAGATAGTGAGGTGGTGGTTATTTTCCAACTTTTAGGACAACCTGTCAAAAGTAAAGAAACCAGCAGTTAAGACTAGCACTTGCCAGGATAACAACAAAAAAAATCTTGGAAATTATATTCAGAAGTTGTAATGTGTTTACTCTTACAAATATTAGAATTCTGCAGGCAATGGTTTTCCTTCTGATGCTCAGTGGAAACAAAAAATTCTTTGAAGAATCAGAAACAGCACTTATGTTTATGAATACACCTGAGAATACTATGGATATCCAAGAAAACAAACAAATGGACCATCAAAAACAAAAACCCATTCCAGAATTAAAACAAATGATGAGACTCAACCAATCATATTTTGGATTCATTATGTGAAAACGGGGCTAGAGACATGGCTCGAGAAATCAATAATGTTGAAGGAAAGGGTTGGTGTGGTTCTAAGAGCAAACATTGACTTCATGGTACATAAAAATTGCAAAAAAAAGTATTTTTGTTTGCTGAAAAAGTCAGCCACATATTTAAGGTGAATAGGGCATTTTTTTCCGTCTATTGGGTTTTTCCCAAAGACCTAGGAAGATAGGCAGATGTTGTTTGAGTGTATTCTAAGTATTGTCTCAGGAGGTAAGCTGTTCCAAGCAAAGCTGTTTTTTGCAATTGACTGGTGGGGATTTTGTCAATACCAATGGTGTTCAAATGGAAATCCAGGTGTTTTGAGATTGCACACAAAATGCCCATGACTATTGGTACTATCTTTGCTTTCTTTTGCTAGTCATTCCACTTCTATTTGCATGCCTTTGTGTTTTGTGATTTCTCTTCTATTTTGCTGTCTCCAGGTATTTCAGCATCCACTTTTCACACTTTTCTGATTTTCTTATCAACAATTGTTACATCTAGGGTTATATGCCTGTCTGTTTAAATTCTAAAATTCCAGAATGTTTAGCTTTTTTATTTTCTGTGTTTATTTTGTAGTTCTGGTTTTATATATATATATATATATATTTCTGATATAGCCATTTCGAGTTTCTTAACTCTCTTCAGTCAGAACTCACCCTTCCGGGATTCGAACCTGGGCAGTCTGCATGCTAAGCAGATGCTTTAACCTATTGAGCCACAAGTTCTCTCCCGCTTTGTCAGTAGTCAGGGAGTAAGGATATGTGTCAAGTGTTTATTTTTTAGATTGCACCCTGTAAACTCAAATATGGGAGGAAGGAATCATTCTTTCCTTTTGCTTGTTTCAGCTCAACCCAGAGCCATCTTGCAAGCACAAATATATATATGTTGTTTTAAAATTGTTGACAAAGAAATAAGGGATTTCTGATATAGCCATTTCGAGTTTCTTAACTCTCTTCAGTCAGAACTCACCCTTCCGGGATTCGAACCTGGGCAGTCTGCATGCTAAGCAGATGACAAAATATGAACTTGTGGCTCAATAGGTTAAAGCATCTGCTTAGCATGCAGACTGCCCAGGTATGTATGTATATCGAGTGTTTCTTTTTTCTTTTTAAATTGCACCCTGTAAACCCAAATATGGGAGAAAGAAATCTTTCTTTCTTTTACCTGTTTCAGCTCAACCCAGAGCCATCCGCAGGAACAAATATATATATATATATGTTTTTATTTAAATTGCTAACAAAGAATAAGGGAGAACTGGTATAGCTATTTCGAGTTTCTTAACTCTCTTCAGCCAGAACTTACCCTTCTGAGATTCGAACCTGGGCAGTCTGATATACATCTATTCCCTCCCTGACTGCTAACAAAGTGAGACAGAGCCTGTGGCCTAGAGGTTAATACAACTGCCTAACATGCAGACTGCCCAGGTTCGAATCTCAGAAGGGTAAGTTCTGGCTGAAGTCATCTTCAGGCTGGTGCTTTCGGAGCACAGCCAACCCCCATCCAATCAGAGCACAGCCAAGCCCCTAACCAATCAGAACACACCTCCATCCAATCAGAACACAGCTGAGATCCCAGCCAATCAGTTCAAACCCCCACTGGCAGTTAAAAGGAAGAAACAGCTAAAATCTCACATTGCTCCTAGAAGCAGAAGCCGAAAGCACCAGCCTGAAGATGACGAATGAGACTTCGTCGAAACATTGCCAAGACACTTCAAATTCTACGTGGGAGAAAACCCGAAGAACCAAAGACATATATATATATATATATATATATATATATATATATATATATATATATATATGTATGTATGTATGTATGTATGTATGTATGTATGTATGTATGTATGTATGTATGTATGTATGTATGTATGTATGTATATATATGTATGTATATATGTATATATATGCAAATTGTATATATATATATGCAAATTGTATATATATGCAAATTGTATATATACATATACAAATTGTGTGTGTGTGTATATATATGTGTGTGTGTGTGTGTGTGTGTGTGTGTGTGTGTGTTTTCTGAAGTTTTCGTGGGTGTTTGTATGTAGGTCTTTGGTTGTTCGGGTTTTCTCCCGCGTAGAATCTGAGGTGTCTTGGTGACGTTTTGACGAAGTCCCATTCGTCATCTTCAGGCTGGTGCTTTCGGCTTCATGCTTCTAGGAGCAATGTGTGATTGTATCTGTTTCTTCCTTTTAACTACCAGTGGGGGATTGAACTGATTGGCTGGGAGCTTGGCTGTGTTCTGATTGGGTGGAGGTGTGTTCTGATTGGTTAGGGGCTTGGCTGTACTCTGATTGGATGGGGGATTGGTTGTGCTCTGATTGGATGGGGGAGTGTTCTGTTTAGGTTGGGGCTTTGTTGTGCTCAGTTAGAAAATCAAGGAGTATATGAAATCCCATGTACTGCTTGCCCCACCACATACATCGGACAAACCAACAGAAAAATAAGTGCACGCATTGAAAAAAACTAGACCTACACTCACAAAAACCACACAGGATGTCACCACCACACATCCACGCAAAAAGCAAACCCAAACCCACACCGATGATGAGGCATGACCACAAACCAGAAGTCAGACCACAGCTGCATCATTAGCCACCTTAAACCCCTCCAATCCATACATGAAGCAAACTGACACCCACCATGAAGATGAGGCACGACCATGAACGTGAAGCCAAACAGCTATGCAGCTCACCATGTCTATCCCCCTGTAACTCAGACTAACCTGAGCACAACAAAGCCCCCACCCAAACAGAACACTCCCCCATCCAATCAGAGCACAGCCAACCCCCATCCAATCAGAGCACAGCCAAGCCCCTAACCAATCAGAACACACCTCCACCCAATCAGAACACAGCCAAGCTCCCAGCCAATCAGTTCAAACCCCCACTGGCAGTTAAAAGGAAGAAACAGTTGCAATCACACAATAATCCTAGAAGCAGAAGCCAAAAGCACCAGCCTAAAGATGACGAATGAGACTTCGTCGAAACGTCGCCAAGACACTTCAAATTCTACGTGGGAGAAAACCCGAAGAACCAAAGACCTACATACAAACACCCGCGAAAACCTCGGAAAACATATATATATGTTTTATATATATATATCAGATATTCCAATATACCATTGTTGTTATTTTGTCATGTTGCTGTTTGTAGTATTAGAAGGAAGGAAGGAAGGAAGGAAGGAAGGAAGGAAGGAAGGAAGGAAGGAAGGAAGGAAGGAAGGAAGGAAGGAAGGAAGGAAGGAAGGATTATTTATCATGTGGACAGAGAGGATGGCTGGTTTGAAAGAGAGGTCAAAGTGGCCATCTGTGTCAAAATTGAATGGCCCTCTCTCAACAGAGGGAGAGGGATATGACATCATCTATCTCCAGTCTACAACACAGTCCTTTCAAGAGTTCCAAGAAAGCTCCACACCCATTTGCGCTACTCAGGTGACCCTGAAGCACTAACGTCTCGCTAAAAGAATGCAAAAGAACAGCTGTCTGCAAGGAATATAAATCCTTCCATTCCCCACCATCCAGCCAGAGCTGAAGAACATTCTTGGATGAGAAGCAAAACATCTTCAAAGAAAAACAAGAAAGTCCAGTTGCTTTGTGAAAAAGCATCTTTGGGATAACCTGGATGACTGAGAAACTCCATAGACATTCTTCACCTTCTCCTTCTCCTTCTCCTTCTCCTTCTCCTTCTCCTTCTCCTTCTCCTTCTCCTTCTCCTTCTCCTTCTCCTTCTCCTTCTCCTTCTCCTTCTCCTCTTCCTCCCATCCCCCCATCTCCCACCTCCCTCCCCATCCTCCAAGGGTTAGACCTGAGACTTAGGAAGCACATTTCAAATATTCAATGATTTTTATTTTTCAAATATCATAGAAACTGCTTTTTCAGTGATGGGGTTTTCACATTTGTTTATTTTTTTTCCTGACATGATCATTAACTTTTCAAAGCAAGTATTGTACATAGCAACTGATATGAGATTTTGATTCTTTTATATTTAACAACTCTATTTTCTCAAAAATGAGACAGAAGATATTTGAGATTGAAAAACATTTCAATTTGCAAGTAAGCAAGTAAGGAGGAGCAGTTGGATGCAAAGCAAAACAGGTATTTCATTTATCATAATGTTATTCCACTGCTGTGAATGACATATTAGAGTGAGAAGGGAGTAATAAAGACACCCATCAGCCAATAATTAATGAACCGGCCTTCAAATGCCATTTCATGTGTGTGTCACTGCTACATAAGTCATCATGTATAAACAGAAGCATAAAAGCTAATGATGCTTCTAAGAACATGCAACAAATTTATAGCTGACAAAGAATGAAAGGACTACTAGATATCAAAATAATTTGAACCCAACAGGATTTTGTGCACAGTTTACATAGACCTTCTCATAATGAGTACAGCATCACCTACAAAGCCATTTGTCCCTCTGCTACTTTATGAAATACATTACCTGTTCCTATTAAGTGCTATTCCATAGAGTTAATGGCAGACATCAATGTACTGCTTTAGCAGCATAGAAAAGAAAACCCCTTAGCTGAAGCAAAATGTTAGTGGAACATCAATATATTTTCCTTAGATAAACAGCAGCATTTTTTTCCATAAGTACATAGAGAAAAGTAAAGCCACTTTATGTAATGCATGTGGTAAGAAAAAGGACACAGATGCAAGAATGTCACTGTTCCTTTGTTGTTCTTGTCACTCCTCCAACAGAAGATTCCTCAACAGAACTAAAATAAGGTCTGGAGAATTAAGAATAGGGATTTTCCAACCTAAAGGAAAACACAGAGTCAATAGCAGTTGATCTGGAATAAATAGGGTGAACATCCTTCAGGGTCTTTGGAAAAAAAAACATTACAAATTGGAAGCCTTGAGACAGAGTTCCCACTTCAGAGATTTTGCAGAGTGAGAGACTTGAAAACTAGGCAAACAAGGAAATTTTCTAAGCCTCAACATGTAAATGTAAGGTTTGCAAATCATAAGCTCTATCATCTTGGTGATGATTTATTTATTTATTTATTTATTTGTTTGTTTGTTTGTTTGTTTGTTTATTTGGGCTTGTATGCCGCTCCTCTCCGGAGACTCGGAGCAGCTAGCAACATATATATAAACAACAAATTACAATAAAAATCCCAAACAAGAAATATCTAAAAATACAATAAAACACCCACTCAAATTCAACAGTCAACCACAATCATCCCCAGGCCTGCCGGCAAAGATAAGTTTTAAGATTTTTTCGGAAGGCCGGGAGAGTCGGAGAAACGCAGACTTCAGGAGGCAGTTGGTTCCAGAGGGTGGGCGCCACAACAGAGAAAGCCCTCCCCCTAGGGCACGCCAGATGACATTGTTTCGCTGACGGGACCCGGAGGAGGCCGACCCTGTGTGCTCTCACCGGTCGTAGGGAAGTATGTGGCAGAAGGCGGTCCCGTACGATGTGGTTTCATTCTTGGTAGTTCCTGGATTAGAATATTGTTTTCTGCTTATTTGTCTGGTGTTGATCCCTTCTTATCTAAGTGTTCCTAGCAACACATGTCCTTCAGCAATCAATCCTACATTGCCTCTGAAACTGCCAAGCTACTAAATATAACTAGGCAACAAACCCCACTTTCCCTCATACTGATAATGTTATCTTATTGGATAATGAAATATCCATCAGCAAACAGTGAGGATCATGGAAAACAAATAGCAGAGTTTTACTATATTTTAGAAGGAGAATTATCTTGATAAAAATAAAAATAAAACAAGCAAATTCCAATTATATTGGTACAAATAGAAGTATAAAGGTGCAATCTGGATTGACAATGTTTCTAAGATCTACTACACTCAGCTGGATGCATCTGTTGGATAACTTAGGTATAAAGTTGCAAATAAACATTAACTGACAGATGTATCAATGCTCACCAGAAATGTGTGTGTGTGTGTGTGTTGACTGCCTGACAACTTTATTTATCTCTACTGCTTGCATGCTCTTAAATATGATTTTTGTACAATCAGATTTTTTTTCTGACCACTTTACATTCATATTGACTCAAGTAAGGGTATAAAAGTCCAATACTTATCCCCAAAGCAGGGAATAAAAGGCTTGTGAGAACAAGGCAATTATGTGGTTGTAAAGTCCGGAATCCTTAAAACTGAGGAAGCAACAAAGTCCAGTTTTCTAAGTTAAATAAGAATGAGGAAAGGATATCCAGAGGCAGTCAAGAGGGCCAAAGGTCAGAGCAGATTTCTAGTTTTGGCAGGGAACTACAGGCTTCTGTAGTGTTTTGTGTTAAAGGTCTTAACAGTGATGCTTGTATGGTTGACTGTGAAGTTTAGGGTTAATTCCATGACCCTGCTGCCATAGCTGATAATCATCAAGACTGCAGAAAAACCTCTAGTGCTGCAAAGCCATTGTGGGTATTCTGCCTCACAACTTTCAGATGCCTGCTTTTGATAGCAACTTGAATACGTTCTACAACTTTCACTCATAGCTGCTATGTTTGTCTCAGCTCTTCTTTCAAAAGCTGAGACCCTGCATGTCCATTCTTTGCTCAATCCTGAAAGTCCTCTTCATCTTCAGTGAGGAGTTCTCTAGGGAAGATGTGATGAAATGTATGTTTGTACTTTGAGCAGAGATTCTGTTTCATCTTATCAGAAATTGCATCTTTATTTTCACACCCACGCCGTTCATTCAGCTTGATTCTGGCAACCAATTTATGACACTATGAACTAGGGCAAACTATTATATTTGCAAACTAGTACCTTTAGGCATACTCTCTGCCCATTCTCCACCAACAATGACAACACCATTTTGTTATAATTTCCTCATACACCACACACACACACAGACCATGAAACACTAATTTCATAAAACTGCATGTTTATTCTGAATTGAACTAATGCACAAATTCTTCTAAAGCCATATTGTTTTTGATAGTTAACTTTAAAATACTTGCCACCTAGCTTATCATGTCATATTTACAGGAGTATCCTTTCCTGTGTAACACTCTATATTCATGATGGAATGCTACATTAGTGCAGTAACAAAAGTTTGTACTTCATTGTCTTTTTTGTTATTCTCTCTCTTATTCAATATTTCTGAGTGATATAGTAGATAGCTGATAGAGATAGATAGATAGATAGATAGATAGATAGATAGATAGATAGATAGATAGATAGATAGATAGATAGATAGACTGCTCACTTCCTGTATGCATTGCTTCTGATAGGTGAGAACAACTGTTCAGGTGAGTTCAGATGATCAAACCATTTATCAGTGTTTCAAGTCCTCTTATCAGCTGGAAGAATTAATTTCCCAAGAGAATAAAAAATATATACAACTTTGCTGGATTATTCTTGAAGCATGTGGTGATAGATAGATAGATAGATAGATAGATAGATAGATAGATAGATAGATAGATAGATAGATAGATAGATAGATAGATAGGTAGGTAGGTAGGTAGGTAGGTAGGTAGGTGGGTGGGTGGGTGGGTGGGTGGGTGGGTGGGTGGGGGGATGGATGGTGGATGGATGGACGGACCGAGAGAGAGAGAGAGAGAGACAGATAGATACATAGTGTGTGTGTGTGTGTGTGTGTGTGTGTGTGTGTGTGTGTGAGAGAGAGAGAGAGAGAGAGAGAGAGAGAGAGAGAGAGAGAGAGAGAGAGATGGAAATTCCTCTCTTTCAGAAGTGACTTGATGTTAGAATATGACGCATCATGTCATTTCTTTTTGAGATAATGGTTTTCAGACATACATACAACTGCTTGATTGTATCTAAGTAACCATTTTCAGCTCTGTAATCAAGATACTGTATATTTATATTGGTTGTAGAAAAAATAGTAATATTGACTGAAATAGAAGAATAGGCTATAGATGGCTTAATATCACCTTGACTAGAATATTAAAAGTTCATTTTCCATTTACATATAATTTTACAATTCATATGAATCAATCTTGCTTTAAGGAGTAATCCTTTTTAAAAAGCTGAATTGACAGCTACTAAAAGAAATGCTGTCTTAAATTTAATGTTGAGCACAAAGCTAGCATTATAATTGTCATGTTTGCTTTTCCACCATGGAAACCATTGGTTGCCAAGTTTCAGTGACAACTTTGCTGCAAATTGAAATAAAACTCTACCAAAAAACTAAGGATTGTAGACTAGAAATGGAAGTTCAAAAAAATTCTCAGAAGGCAAAAAACATTTTGATATTGTTACTGAGAAAACTCAGTGTCCATTTCTATGAATTCTCTAGCATCTGAGTTCACCTTGAAGGTGTATTTGTAAAATGCCATTACTTTTCTGTGATGCATTCCCCTTGTTTGTGTTATGAAAGCTCAAATCTTATGCTGGAGTTTTGTCCCCCCCCCAAAAAAAAAGAATAGGAATGAATGCATTAAGATAAGCAAAAATGAAGTCCTGTCTCTCTGCCTTGATCAAACTCCTGGGACCAATTATTTCTGTCTAGTAGTGCGTATAACCAATTATGCCAGTTATAGAATTCATGCCACAGATTATTTAAATCAGGCAAATTCAATGTGACCCACAATACATCACAATATGTGTGATGCATCCCTTTGTGTTATTGCAATTTCATAAATTTAAAAAAAAAAGATGTTTAAGAAAGTCCTGTTTTTAAGAAGACAGTACTCTGAGAATGAATTATTTACATTCACCTTCAGGACAGACTGTAATTAGCCCCAAGAATAAGTCATATTAGTTGTTTCCCATTCAAAATCAAAAATACTCTGCCATAGTACAAAGATGACTGACAATGATGTCAAGTTTACTATTCAATTCTTGATTGGCTGATAGATGAGAGAAAATTAAAAACATACCAAGAAAAGTAACCCTGAAAATAGGACATGGAGGGAGGTACTCTGATAGAACTTGCTCTGGGCAAATATTAATCAAATATTGAATAAAAATAATCAAAGCCTCATATTAAATATTATTCACCAATCAACCTAAGGAATGTTCCAAAATTCCCCAAAGGATTTACGAAATCTGAGTCAATTATAAGATCTCTGTTATTCTCTCCCCATCATTGTTACAAGATACGAAGGCAATTCGAACAACATCACATTACCTTTGGACATAACAGCGATTATGTCAAAAAGTAATGTAATGTTATAGTTTTCTAATGTGTATAACAAAAGTTCTGTATCTGCAAGTGTCTGTCATTGATAACCAAACAGAGGTTTATTTCCTAATTGCCCTCGTAATAATACAACATATTGTCTGGAGAGAGTGTTTCTGGCGAGGGAATGAGACGGCTATAGGAGGCTGTGTCTCCAGCCTCTCAGTCCGGTTTCGCTTCGCCTAGCATCTCTCTCTTTGTTTTTTTTTTTATTTTTTTATTAGATTTTTTAAAAACTTTTAACAATTATAACATAATAACATATTAACTCAACTGAAAACAAACAAATTACATATTAAGAAAACAATACAAATAGCTGCTCGGAACCCCCCTCCACAACACCCTCCAGCAACCCACTCCTCTTCTACTTTCACTCCTCCTCCTCACCATCCGAAGCGCTAACTAAAATTCTCCCGAGCATCCTACAAAAATTATCTAATCCCTTAAACCCCCAACTACAGTTGAGAAACATAAACTAATATATATTATCTCCCTCCCCCCTCCCCCCCAGGCTTCCCAGAATGAATACAGGGTAAAAACGCAAGAAACCCCACTAAACTACTATGTTAAACTATTTAACCATATATCAAATCTAATTCTCTCAACTGATATTTCTTTTGCATATAATCAATCCATTTCTTCCAGTCCATCAAAAATGTTTCATTTGAGTGGTTCTTCAGGTATGCCGAAATCTTAGCCATCTCAACAAGATGGGTAACTTTTAACGTCCATTCTTCAATAGATGGTATTTCAGATGACTTCCAATATTGTCCCACCAACAGTCTTGCGGCTGTAGTCAAGTTCAAAATCAACTTAGTCTCTATGGTGGAACAGTCCTTTGTAATACCCAACAAAAACAACTGTGGTACAAACTCAATACGCTTTTTCAAAATATTTTGAAGAATCCACCATATTTTTATCCAAAAAGCCTTAATTTTTTTACAAGACCACCAAATGTGAAAATAAGTAGCGTCCATAGAATCACATCTCCAACATTTGGGTTGCAAATTTGGATACATAAACGATAATTTTTTTGGATCTAAGTGCCATCTGTAAAACATTTTGTAAAAATTTTCTCTTAAGTGCTGAGCTTGTGTAAATTTAACATTTTTCACCCATATTCTTTTCCAAGTTTCCATCATAATTGGGTGTCCAAAATTACCTTCCCACTTAATCATACAATCTTTAACTAATTCAGTTCCAGAACCAATTTCAATTAAAGCATCATATATTCTTTTAATATGCATCACTCTTTGATCTCTAATTTGTATAATTAATTTTTCATCCTTTAAAGAAAAACCCATCTTGACATCTTTTTGCCATCTGGCTTGAAGTTGTGCATGATAATACCAATTATGAGCTATACCTTCCTCCCTTAATCTGTCTAATGATTTCAGTTCTAGGCTATTCCCTTCTTTATTTAAGAGTTTATCATAGGGCACCACGTCTTGAATTTGTTGTATACCTACACTCTGTATTGCGTGCCTGGGAACTGTCCATAAAGGAATTTTACCGTTTAACTTATAATAATACTTTTTCCAGACACGCAACACAGAGTTTCTTATTATATGCTCTTTAAAACCCCTATCCAGTTTTTTATCATAAACTAAATACGCGTGGAACCCATACACTAACCCATATCCTTCTATATTTAATATTCTTTCATTTGTTAAATTAATCCAATCACTTATTGCCACTAGAACTGCTGCATAATAATATAATTTAAAATTAGGCACTTTCAAACCACCTCTCTCTCTTGTGTCTTGAATAATTTTAAGTTTAACCCTTGGTTTCTTGCCATCCCAAATAAATTTGTTTATACCTTTCTGCCATTCATCAAGATTTCAATCCTTTTTAAGTATTGGTAGCATTTGAAATAAAAATAAAAATTTCGGCAATACATTCATTTTGATAGCGGCTATTCTGCCCAACATAGATAATTGTAATTTTTTCCAATTCTCCAATTCTTTTTGTACTTTACACCATAAGAGTTCATAATTATTCTTATATAATTTACCATTTGAAGCTTCTATATAAATTCCTAAATATTTAACTTTTTTAACTATCTCACATCCCGTTATTCTTTCCAAATCTTGTTTTAATTTATTATCAAAATTTTTAACCAACATCTTTGTCTTGGATAAATTTAATTTGAAACCTGAAACTTGTCCATAATTTCGAATAATTTCCATCAAACTCTGAGCCGATTGTATTGGCTGAGTTAGTGTCACAAGTAAATCATCTGCAAAGGCACATAATCTATAATCATGTTGTCTAATTTGTACCCCCTTTAATTCCTCTGATACTCTAATCCTGTTCAATAATACCTCTAAAGTTAAAACAAACAATAAAGGGGATAAGGGACAACCCTGCCTAGTACCCTTCTCTATATTAAATGAATCTGTTAATTGTCCATTCACTATAATCTGTCCTGTTTGTTTCTGATATATAGCTGATATAGAGTTAATAAACTGGTCCCCCATTCCCATCCTTACCACAAGCCTTTGCAGAAATGTCCAATTCAATCTATCAAAAGCTTTTTCTGCATCTAAAAACATTAAAACAGCCGATACTTGGATATGTTTATCCAAATATTCCAATATATTAACAAGTTGTCTAACATTGGTTTTCATGTGTCTCCCTTGTAAAAAGCCAGTTTGATCCGGGTGAATCCTCTGTGTCAAAACTGTCATTAGTCTATTAGCCAAAATTTTTGCAAAAATCTTGTAATCCGTATTTAACAAGGAGATAGGTCTAAAATTTTCTACTTGAACATTATCTTTGCCCTCTTTAGGAATCAAGCATACATTAGCCGTTTTCCAAGAGGGTGGAACCCGACCACCCTCTTGTATATTCACAAATAACTCCCTCAAATGTTCCACCATTTCCTCCTGTAAACACTTATAATAAATCGTGGTAAAACCATCAGTTCCTGGAGATTTTCCCAATTTCAATTGTTTAATTGCATCAATAATTTCTTCTGACTTCGCCTAGCATCTCTTAAAGGGACGGAAAGTTGCCCTGGAGGGGCAACAAAGAAAGAGGCATGTTTCAGGACCTTGGATTTGGTGGCGATCAATCTAAGCCAGCGGTCCTCAACCTGTGGGTAGCGACCCCATTTGGGGTCGAATGACCGTTTCACGGGGGTCACCAAACACCGCAGTCTGCCATTTTTTCCCCATTTCCCCTCGGCTGTCGCGCGCGCGCTGCACATGCGCAATTCAGGCGTCGCACCGCGCATGTGAGATTTGGGCTGTTGCGCTGCGCATGTGTGGTTCAGGCTGTTGCGCACACCGCGCATGTACGATTTGGGCCATCGCGCTGTGCATGCGCGATGCGGGCCGTCACGCGTGCCATGCATGCGCGGTTCGGGCTGTCGCGCTATGCATGCGCGATGCGGGCCATTGCGCGTGCCATGCATGCACGGTTCAGGCCGTTGCGCCGTGCATGCGCGGTTCGGGATGTCGTGCCGCGCATGCCCGATGCGGGCCGTCGCGCCGCACATGCGCGATGTGGGCCATCGCACGCACCACGTATGCGCGGTTCGGGCCGTCACGCCGCGCATGCGTGGCGCAGGTCGGGGTCACACCGCACATAGGTAGCGCAGGTCAGGGTCTCGGCCTGAAAAAGGTTGAGAACCACTGATCTAAGCGTACTGAATGCCCCCTCTAAAGTGGTGGAAGAAAGGCTGCCAGGAGAGCCGAGGCAGCCCAAGTTGTCCGCAGCCGGAAGGGAAGCTATGAAAAACAGTTGTTCTCCAACAACAAGTTATGTCTGGGTGAGATGAAATCTTTTCCTTCTCCTTATGTTTGAAAATATTGAGACCCTGAAAGGGAGAACTTGAAAGAGTAAAGACCCCCAGAGAGACTTTTGGAGCGGCAATTTAACATTAAGGGGAAATGTTAAATGAATATCAAATTACCGGACTACCAGAGAGTGGAGAGTTGACAAATAAGCCAACGAGGACACCTACTTGTGAAAAATAAGAATTAAAGAATTAAAAACACAGTGACCTTGGAAAGCTTGAACAAAATAAAGCCTAGGTCTGAGATAATAAATAAAAGACTGTTTATAGCTATACTTGTTGACATTGGCTAAAGACTAAATAGACACTATCTGGGAAAAAGAAAAGAAAAAGAGAACATTTTAAATCCAAGAAGAGACTGGAGGAGGTAGGTTTGCCTCACAACAGCTGATTCCTGATTACGCTTTGGATATAAGTTTAAGACTGTGAGCAATAAAATGAGTACATCTAATATTTCCAGACTTGCAAAGAAAACCTCTTCGGTGCCCTCTGTTGGACAAGCCAGCCCAACAACTCAAGAGTTCTGTCGGCACATTGCTACAGCGTGAAAAAGCAAGCACGGCTCAAGATGAAACCCAGGCCTCTTTAAAATTAATCCGAGAAATTTTGCAGAGAAACCATGAGGAAACATAAAGTAAACTGGAGAAAGTAAGCGATGAAATTACGGATATAAAGCCACAATTTGAAGCTCAAAATCAAAAGATTATAAAAAATGAACAGAAAATCCAGGAAGTGGAAAATAAAACTGAAGACATTGACAAAAAGGTGAAAATGTTATTGCAAAAGAATGAAGGACTGGAACAAACAAATCAAGAGCTAGAACGGGCTATGGCAATGGTAGAAATGAGAGAAGTGGAACATTATTTGAGGTTTCAAAATATTCCTGAAGACAGTGAAGAAAATATAGAAACGATGATTATTGAGCTTTTGGCAGAACCCTTAAACGCAGACCAAGTAGACATTCAGAATGAGACAGATCAAATTTTCCATATGAATTCAAGCTATGCAAGAAAAAACAGATTACCAAGAGAAGTGCATGTGAGGTTCATGAAGAAATCAACAAGAGATGAAGTACTAAGAAAAGTGAGAGAGGAACCCTTACAATATAAAAATAAAGAAATTGTGGTTCTAAAACATACCCAGGAGAGTAAGGGATACCGGAGACACTACCATTTTCTAACTACAAAATTGATTGCCAAAGGCATAAATTTCAGATGGCTAATGCCAGAAGGCATTTTAATAAATTGGAATAATACAAGATATCGACTGGACTCAATTTGGAAAAAAGAGGACTTTGAAGTAAGAAATAGAGTAATTTTGGATGAAGGATTGCAGCAACAACAAGAGGATAAGCAGATGGAAGAGATGGCCCAAGGAGCAATGGCACAAGCAGAACAGCAGCAGGAGAAAAGTGAACAAACAGGTGGAGGAGAAGGAACTACCAGAGAACAAAGGACTACAAGATCAACTACACCAAAATACAAGTAATGAAAGAGGAAATGGAGAAAAAAAATGATTTTTTTTTCAGTAAACATAAATGGACTAAATTCTCCAATAAAAAGAAATAAAATTTTTAGGAAACTTCAGAAATTAAATATAGATATAATCTGTTTACAAGAGACACACATAAAAAACAGCATTATAAATTCTTGGAATACCTGAAAATGGGGAAGCTTTATTATACATTAGCACAACAAAAGAAACGGGGGTGGCGATATACGTTAAAGAGACAATAGATTCTAAATTAATATATTCAGATGAAGAAGGAAGAATTATAATGGTTGAAATATATTTACATCAAAAACAAATATTGTTAGTGGCAAATGATAGTCAAGAACAATTTTATCAAAGATTACACAGGAAATTAATAGAAATGGAATACCAAAATATTTGTTTAATAGGAGACTTTAATGCGATAGTAGATGGAACAATGGATTACAAAAGTAGCAAAACAAGAAAACCCGTAAGAAGAAGATTACCCAAGACATTCTTTGATATGGCAGAAGAAATTGGAATTCAAGATGTCTGGAGAGAAATCAATCCTCAAAATCGACAATATACCTTTTACTCAAATAGCCATAAATCTTGGTCAAGAATTGACATAATTTGGATGACTTCTGAATTAAAGATGGATATACAGGAAATTGAGATAGAAATAGGCACATGGGCAGATCATAACCCTTTAAAAGCGACATGGAAAGGAACACAAAAAAACACCAAGATGGATTTTAAATCAATCTATACTAAAAGATAAAGAATTCATAGACTTGGCAAAAAGAGAAATGGAATTATTCTTAAAAAAAATAAAGAAGAAGACACATCACTACAAAACATATGGGATACAGCTAAAGCGTATTTTAGAGGTATAGCTATAATGTATATGGCAAAGAAAAATAAACAAAGAAGACCGCAATATTTATTATTAAAAGAAAAATTTAGAAAGTTAGAGACAGAATTATAACAAAATCCGCAGAAAAAGACTTTGAAAAGAGAAATGGAAATAATAAAACATAAGCTGAATTTGTTGGACTCAGAAAAATTGGCAGAACAAATAAAGAGAGCAAAACAAAATGTCTTCGAAAATGCCAACAAGCCAGGAAGATGGCTGGCTTATAAGCTCAAAAAACAGAAAGAGAAGAAAATAATACATAACTTAGTAGATGGGAAAGGTTGTTTACAATTTAAAAAGGAAGAAATAAAAAAGATAATTAAGAAATATTATAAGGAATTATATGGCAAAGAGAAGGCTGCAAAAGAGAGAATTGCTCAATATTTCGAAGAAAGTAAATTGCCAAAGATTCCAGAGACATTCAAAACTATGTTAGAAGAAAGAATAACAATGATGGAGATATTAGAGGCTATAAAACCCAAAAGAATGGGAAAACACCAGGCCCAGATGGCCTACCGGCGGAACTTTATAAATGTATACAAGATACATTAAGCGAACCACTGAAAGATGTTTGTAATGGATTATTGTTAGAGGCCAAACTTCCAAATACATGGATAGAAGCAAATATTACTTTGATACCAAAAGAAGATTCAGACTTGACGTATATTAAGAACTATAGACCGATTTCATTACTCAATGTGGATTACAAAATTTTTACTTCAATAATGGCAGAGAGGCTGAAAAAGTACTTACTTGAGTTTATACATCCAGATCAAAACGGCTTTTTACCGAAGAGACAAATTAAAAACAATTTAAGGGTGATAATGGACGTATTAGAATATTATGAATTATATCCAGGGGAAACAATTAGCATTAGTGTTTTTAGACACCCAAAAAGTGTATGATATTGTTTCCTGGCAATTTATGGTTCAACAATTGCAAATAATGGATTTTGGAAAGAATTTTACAAAGATGATAAAAACAATATATAGCAATCAGACAGCAAAAGTGATAGTGAATGGAGATTATACTGAGAGCTTTGAGATAAGAAAAGGTACGAGACAAGGGTGTTCACTATCTCCATTATTATTTATCTTTACTTTGGAAATACTAAATAGAAGGATAAGACAGGACACAGAAATTAAAGGATTGAAAATAAAAGATGAAATATATAAGTTACAAGCATTTGCTGATGATTTAGTGTTTATCTTGGAAGAACCTTTAGAGATGATTCCTAAACTATGGGGAAAGATAGAAGAATATGGAGAAATGGCAGAACTAAAAATAAATAAAGAAAAACCAAAGTAATAGTAAAGAACCTCACAGATAAACAAAAAAGGCAAATACTAGAGAAAACAGAGGTACAAATAGTGAAAAAATTTAAATATTTAGGTATTCATCTTTCAGCTAAGTGTTCGTCAATAAAAGAAGACAATTATACAAAATTATTGAAGCAAATAAAGCTAGACTTGGAAAGATGGAAAAATCTGCAGCTGTCAATATTAGGAAGAATTGCTTCAGTAAAAATGAATGTGTTGCCGAAGATTTTATTTCTATTTCAAACGATTCCGATAAAACTTGAGAGAAAATTCTTTCAAGATTTAAATTCATTGGTTTTGAACTTTATTTGGCAGGGGAAAAAAGCTAGAATTAAGATGAAAACATTACAAGATGCTAAGGAAAATGGAGGTTTTTGGGTTGCCGGAATGGACATTGTATTACCAAGCATCTGGGTTAACATGGGTGAAAGAGTGGATAGCACTTACGGTAGAAATAAAAGGTTATTGTATTTAGAGGGACATGATTTACAATTGGGGTGGCATGCTTTCTTATGGTACGGAAAAAACAGAGTCCATAAGTACTTTCAAAATCATTTTATAAGAAATGCCTTGTCAACAGTATGGGAAAAAATTAAAGCTAAAATATATTTTAAAATTCCAGGGTGGTTATCAATGATGGAGGCATGTATACATCTGAACTTGGTAGACTTTGAAAAAATATGGACATATAAAGATATTCTAGATATTGATGGGAAATTAAAATCTAAACAAGAATTGGAAAATCAGGGAATTAACCTGTCCTGGTGGGCATATTTACAGATACAAAGTAGATATGAAAAAGATGTAAAAATGTATGGATTTTACAAGGATCAAACTATGTTTGATAAGATTTTGTTAACCTCAGATGAGAAATTAATCAAGAAAATGTATAACTTTTTCTTAATTTTAGATATGGAACGTGAACAAGTGAAAGAAACAATGACAAGATGGGCAAATTTCCTTTGGCTATAATATAGAATTAGAAAAATGGCAAATGTTATGGGAGAGAAACTATAAATTAACAATGTCAACTTCATACAAAGAAAATCTGTATAAAATGTTTTATAGATGGCACCTACCGCCAGCAAGATTAGCAAAAATGTTTAAAAATATGTCAGATAGATTTTGGAAATGTAAACATAACACAGGCACGTATTATCACATTTGGTGGACATATGGTAAGGCAAAGGCTTATTGGAGAAAGATACATATGTGGTTAGAAAAAATATTGGATGAACAAGTGGATTTTAAACCTGAACTTTTTTTACTAGGTATTATGCCTGAAAAGACTAATAAGCAGAAATTATATTTAATCTTACACATCACTACAGCAGCGACAATAATTTTTGCACAATACTGGAAGAATGAAGGACTGCCATCAGAGGAAGAAGTAATCAGAAAAATATTGGAATGTGCAGAGATGGACAGATTAACTATGAGGTTGAAACTAAGCAAGGAGAGAAGCAACCTAGATCTAAGGAGAAACTTCCTGAAAGTTAGAACAATTAACCAGTGGAACAACCTGCCTCCAGAAGCGGTAAATGCTCCAACACTGGAGGTTTTTAAGAAGAGACTGGACAGCCATTTGTTCGAAATGGTATAGGGTTTCCTGCCTGAGCAGAGGGTTGGACTAGATGACCTCCAAGGTCCCTTCCAACTTTACTATTATTATTATGACTACTATCAAATTTGGAACTTATTTTATTCTTGGCTAGAGAAAAGAATGAAGGATTAGGAATTGAACATGTATTAGCATAGCAAACTCCAGACAATTTGTTGATTGGAAAAATTAACATATGTTGATTAAAAAAAACAATAAAATTTTTATTAAAAAAACATATTGTCTGCATGGCTTCAATTTAATCCATATAGATTCTACAGATTTTTTATTGTTACTTAACTTATGTTTGTATATATCTCTTTTTAATGTATGACTTTTAACTATCATTGTAAAGAATGAAGTATAGCCACCACTTTTTAAATTTCTTCCTATGCTATGCTAGGCATGCAGAAAAATAGAGAGAGAGGCATGGACGGGAATTATTTATAAAATATAGCATTGGAGCCACCTGTTGTTACAGTGAATGGCTTTGGTGTACCATTAGAAAAAGTCCCCTATATCTGGTTGACATCTAATGAACAAATGAGAATAATATCCATTTACTTTCTTTGGCAATAAAATACACAGTAAGTGGTATTCACTGAATTCCTCTAAGCTAGTTGGTTGATTGTATTGTTTAACTTATAGTCATGGAATCTCTGGTAGCATCCCAAATAAACACTAACCTTGTATAAATCTTATTAGCATGTATTAAAGAAAATTGAGTTATTACCTAGCATATTGCAATGATTAACTATATTCATATGTATAATCCATCCTCTGTCTAAATCCGTCAAGAAAGTGAATTAATATAAAATGCATATAAGGGGGAAAAGACTTAATCAGTATTATTGAACTATAAGTCAAGGGCAAATAGAATTTGTAACAGCATGTAGGTGAATGTCCATTTTTTAAAATATCCATTATTAATTGATTTGTGCATTTGAAATAAGAATCAATTTAGCATAGTAGTTTAGTCACTGTAGAGTCCATGAAGTCCAGTCCTGCCTTAGCTTAAGGTGACTGTTCACTTCTCTCTGAGCCCTAAATGTAAAAAATGGCAAACTGCTTCTGAAAATGTTGCCAAGGAAATTATGTTAACTCAATCAGGCAGTTGTCAGGATCAAAAAGTGATTTGAAGCGAAAGAAAGAAAGAAAGAAAGAAAGAAAGAAAGAAAGAAAGGAAGGAAGGAAGGAAGGAAGGAAGGAAGGAAGGAAGGAAGGAAGGAAGGAAGGAAGGAAGGAAGGAAGGAAGGGGAAAAAATCATGAAAGCTTCTTCCAATGATTGCCATATCTTGGATTGTTGGTTAGGTTTGCTGCAATCTTCATGTAGCATTACAAATTCACATGCATAAAAGTCTAAGGGCAAACATGCAATATTTCAGAGTATTTTTGATGTTCTATCTATTTACTACTAACATTCTCATGCTGTAACCCTTAATGAGCAAAATGTGCATAATAGGGTAAAATCTTTTGAATCAATGTATCACAGATGGGCTAGCTAACAGAAATGTAAATCTTCAGAAGAGAAACTGGTAGGAGAAGAAATCAGTAGGTGGAACATTCAATGCAGTTTTCATTATTCATGGCTTTTCTGTTTCTGATGGATCAATAAAGACCCACAGAACTATTTAATTAATGCATCTATTACTAAACATTAAGCGTTGTGCCATGAAGTGCTACAAGAAAATGCAAATACCTTCTGCATTTCTTCAAAAAAAAAGTTCTTCCTTAAATGCAGACCTTTCAAAAAGAGCATTTTGAGTAGTTTTCCATTAGTGTGAGGCAGGGCTTTTGAATTTTAAGTTGGTGGACTGGTGGGTCCTTGTAAGTATCTCAATCTCTCTCCATGTTGTACAATATTACTGGCATCTCATACTTCACTTTAGTCCCATTGGAACTTGTGATGGGCACTTCTAATATGCAGACAAATGGAAATAGGTAATGGTAAATAGCATCTTGCAGTAAAAAAAACCACCTCTATTTCAGGATAATTTTCAAGCAATTAAAAAATGGTATTTAGCACAGTATTATACTGAAAGGTATGAGACAGTTGAGTATGAATAAGGTAAATAGAAAGGTTGTTCAACTTTACGATATAGGTTGCTTCTGTATATGTGAAGATGGGAAATCTACTCCAGTAATAAAACCTGAACTACATCAGTATTCTCTTTTTTGTATATATATAAGATTTTTATTATTTTTTCATACATTCAATAGTACTTGTTCAACAAACGTGTTGTTTGGACTTCCGGTTCCAGTCGCGGCATCGCTAGTCGAATGCAGAGATTACTCTCCTCGCCGACTAGTTTACCCTCCGTCGGCGGACCCTTATGCAGGTCCAAAGTCGCCCTGGAGGGTGTGACTTTCCTACAAGAAGGCAGCGTTCAGGCAGCGGAGGAGCGGTGGCTCCTCCAGCTGTCCGGACGGAACTCCAAGGGCCGATGGAGAAGAAGATCAGCCAATAAAATGGCCGATCGCTCTGCTGCAAGAAACCACAAGTCCAAAGAACATCTAAGCTTCAGACCCACTGTGGTGAATCTGGGTGAGACCTTTCCTTTTCCCCCCTCTCTTTGTTTTTTTTTTTTTTTTTTTTTTTTTTGTTGCCTGTAAGAGCTGTGTTGGAAAGATTTCCCTAGCTCGGAAAGACAGCTTTTACTCGTTGGGGAAGAAAGGTGAACAAAGGAACAAAGTAAAGTTTTAGAAATTATGTTGCTTTTTTATATAAGTACTCTGGGGTATCGGAAAAACTTTTTTTACGAACTTTATTATTAGCTTATTTTCTTGTGTTTTTTTGAGTAAAGAAAGAAGAATGAAAAGTGAAATGACTTTTGGGGGAAAATGGATTTATTTACTTTTTTTAGCTTTCTGAGGACATCTACTGGTTAAAAAGTAATATTGCAATAATTGGAGATGAGATGATCTTTTTATATGAAAGTTAACTGGATGTTTGAATTTTTTTTCTAAAATGGAGCTGTACTCACATTTAAATTGCAAACTTATTTGGAGAAAATTTATGAGACTAAAGAGGAAATCTGTGCTACAATGAAAGAGCTTACTACAGAACTAAGAGCCAGAATCTCTTCCTCAAACTTTAAAACTGACTTTCAGACTGCACCTGATTCTTCTATTAAACAGACTCTACAAAAAGAGGACCTAACTGAAAACAAAGAGAAATTGACTCTGCCTTATATGAAACTCAGTTATGGCGTTGAGAATCAGGAAAAGCAAAGACTGGGACTTGGAACTCTAAAGCAATGAGACTTTATGCAAAAAAAAATCAGAAGGCCAATTCAGAGGTCAAGATGGTTCTCACTGATTCTAAAGATATTACAAGCAATAAAGAGAGACCTATCTGTTGGAAAGGAAGCTTTGCTATGGAAACCTACTTGGCATTTGAAAAAAACCAGAATAAGATTTTTTTTTAAAATGAAAGTTAAAGTTTTGAGTAATGGACTAAAGGCAATCTAGAACTATGGACTGACTTAAGGACCAAGATTATAAGTTAGATGTAAGAAAAATGGGATTAATGGAAGATATAAAATCTAGCTACATGGAAATTACTGATTGCTTATACTGAAACTTGTTTGATGATTAATGAATGGAAATGTCTTAAAGTTTGATGCTATCTTGTTAGTTTAAAGTTGATTGATGGTTTATATAGCTTTAGGACAGATTAATACTTTAGTTTAAAAAAAGAGATACAAGAGAAAACAGGAGTGACTAATGAAATACATATTAAATCCTTTAAGAATGTATTTGTTCTTTTTTCTATTCTTTTTTTCTTTTTTTGTTTAGGATAATAGGGTTATTTGTAAGAAAATTATTATGTAATCTTGAACTAACTTAATAAGATGATTTCTGCTTGATAAGATTGATGTCATTGGTTATGACAATTTAATTGGATATGAGCTGAATTATGTTTAATGGATTGAAAAATTTAAGATTTGATTTTATCTGTTAGCTATAAGAGATTGATTAGTTGATAGATTAGATATATATAGGATAGATTAATGTTTTAGTTTAATTAAGGGATATTAGTGGAAGAAGAGTTAAATAAAATTTACAATAAAAACTAAGGTACCAGAATATATTTGGAAGGAATACCCGAACTGATAGAGTTTGTATTTAAAGTTAATTTGATTATGGTTGTATAAATTTTTTGAAGTGTTAGAAACAGGTATAGGTTGACTAAATTTAAACCAGACTGAACTATTTTAAATAAACTATGTTAGTTAAGGGGAAAGAGAGGGAATACCAGAGGTATTGATTGAAGTATGTATAAATGTTTTGCTTTTGGATGATTGTTTACCCTAATACCATGGTGTGCTTTGAGCATTTTGTTGTTAAAATTAAAAAAAAAACAATAAATTTTTTTGCAAAAAAACAAAACAAAAACAAACATGTTGTTTGAGTTTTACATTCACTAATACAGATTTAATTTCTAATCCTTTATTATTTTCTCTAGCCATTGATAAAAGTTTCAAGTTTGATAATATTCTGTTTCTTCTTTTTCTTTCAGCTTCAAAGTCAGTCTGTCCATCTCTGCACATTCTAGTATACATCAATATTCTCAATATATCTTTACAATGTTGATTGGATAGCCTGAGAGAATAGAAGCTTATATGGGATGAATTAAAAAAAAAGTAGAACTTTAATTTCACAAAGATATGCCATGCCATTCCAACAAGAGCTACCTATAAAGCCCTTTATGGCATGGGACCAGGATACTTACGGGACCGTCTTCTGCCACATACTTCCCTACGACCGGTGAGAGCACACAGGGTCGGCCTCCTCCGGGTCCTGTCAGCGAAACAATGTCGGCTGGCAGGCCCTAGGGGGAGGGCTTTCTCTGTTGTGGCACCCGCCCTCTGGAACCAACTGCCTCCTGAAGTCCGCGTTTCTCCTACGCTCCTGGCCTTCCGTAAAAACCTTAAAACTTACCTCTGCCGGCAAGCCTGGGGATGATTGTGGATTGAATGGTGAGCATGAGTGGGTGTTAGTTTGTTTTTAGATATTTTTGTTTGGACTTGTATTGAAATTTGATGTTCTATATACATGTTGTTAGCCGCTCCGAATCTCCGGAGAGGAGCGGCATACAAGCCCGAATAAAATAAATAAATAAATAAATAAAATAAACTTTGTCAATTAACATAATATAATTTGAAAGTAGTTGTGATTAAAAAAACTCAGACTGAACAAATTTTGGATATAAAGCAGGGTTCTTCAAATTTGGCCCTTTTATTACTTGTGGACTTCAACTCCCACAATTCCTCAGCCAGTGTGCCTGGCTAAGGAATTCTGGGAGTTGAAGTCCATAAGTCATAAAAGGACCAGATTTGAAGACCCCTGATATAAAGAATCTCCATTAAATAAGGAAATGAAACATGTTAATTGGCACAAGGAGTTAAACTGGAAGTATTTATTGTACCTCTTCATAAGAAAGGCCATGACGAGTAAATCTGGTTATTCTGGGTTACAACTGTTGCACTATAAAGACAACATAAAATAAATAGAAATGCAAATGGTTTTAATGTGGAAAAATATATTGGGTTACATTATTTGTCTTTTATTACTGTTATTTTGGGAGGAAAAAGCATCAAAACCAACTGTCACAGAAGGAAGTAATTTGTGTTAATAAAACTACTAAACACTAATGTTGAAAAACCAACATTAAATAGTTGCAATGCATTCACCTTAAGATGCTTCTTAAGCATTATTTTGTCTACAGCATTTAGCATAGTTATGAGATTTTATTCCTCTCTCTGGATTTCAGAATGAATGGTTTATTCTATGACAGCCAAATCAAAAGAAGAGAGAAGAGAACTGGAACAATAACTATTCAAGCCAGCCAATATTTAAGCAAAAGACAGAAGAAGACAGGCTGGCTGTATTATTAAGTTGCAGAAAGCATCATAATATTGGTATCATAAGATTTCTAACTTCTTATTTGTATTATTGGACTTGTATTGACAGAGATACATAGAGACAGTATACAACTTCAAGAGCAGAACAGAACAGAATAAAAGAGTTGGAAGGGATCTTAAAGGTCTTTGAGTCCAACTCCTTGCTAAAGCAGGAGACCCTATACCAGGGTGTCAAACTTGCAATGTCACATGACGTGTTGCGACGTATTGCAACTTTTTTTCCATTGCTGGCAATCGGGCAGGCGCGGTTTCACTATGATCCATCTGGCCCACAGGCCGACAGTTTGAGACCCCTGCTCTATACCACTCCAGGAAAGTAGCTGTCCAGTCTCTTCTTAAAAGCCTCCAGTGATGGAGCACCCACAACTTCTGAAGGCAAGCCATTCCATTGGTTAATTATTCTCGCCATTAGCAAATTTCTCCTTAGTTCTAGGTTGCTTCTCTCCTTGACTAGTTTCCATCCATTGCTTCTTTTGTTGCTGTCTGCTGCTTTGGAAAAGTGTTTTACCCCCTTGTCTTTGTAGGAGCCCCTCAAATATTGGAACAATGCTATCATGTCACCCCTAGTCTTTATTTTCACTAGACTAGACAAACATAATTCCTGCAACAGTTCTTCAGCCTCCTAATCATCTTTGTTGTTCTTTTCTGCACTCTTTCCAGAGTCTTTACATATTTTTTATAATGGTGACAAAAAACGGATGCCACATTCTAAGTCTGGTCTTAATAAGGCTTTGTAAAGCGGTACAATACTTCATGTGATCTTGATTCTATCCCTAGGATTGTGTTAGCTTTTTTGGGGGGGGTGTTTTTTGGTTCTACAATAGGTACTATACTCTGATTTTGATGAATGGGAACAAAGATACCATTTTAAACAGTCAATGTCTGAGATCAATACAGAGTGGAGGAAAAAAAATCTTTGAAATGAAATAGATCTGTGTGATTCATCCTTTCATGCAATTTTGGAAATAACAATTATTAACTTTATGACCTGGAATGTTGCCATAAAGATGATTGTTATACCATACATTAAAGTGACAAATTTTGTGCTCCATTGAGGATTTATGAGGATGTAGTCACACGATCCAGAGTAGAAGGTTTTTAAAAAACCTATTTATTTTCTTTTTTTAAAAAAAATTGACTTGAGGCTCAAATCTATATGTAGGTAGTTACTAGTCAAACAGGATTTCTTTTATTGCTATGAATGTTTAATTTTACAGTTTCACTAATTTAATATATTACCAAAAGGTGGCAGTACTACATTCACTTTACATTGAATACAAGTTTAACTAAATTGTTGGTATTTTCACTTTTTTAAAAAAAATATATTGTTTTTTAGAATCTGAAGGCCATATTCTTTAAAAGGAAGAAAATTATATTTAAGGCTTCAAAATAAAGCACTCTTTAAAAATATCAAGAGACAAAATTATTGGATAAAAGGAACAATTATTATCAGTAGTCTCCTATTTATATTAGCTTTGTTTAATAACTAAAAGGGACAAATCATAAATGACATGCTTATTCCAGGGAAAACATCTGTAGAAAAATAACTTGGAACACTCTTTTAAATACCATAACATGGTAAATCATGTATCTGAAGACCAATATGTGATTTCATAAAATTTGTTTGAAAAGGTATAGACTGGAACAAAGTATATGAATTAGCTAAAATAGATCCAGGATACATTAATAATGCCTGAGGAAGTCATGTTAGATTGGTATATGATGGCAGCTTGTTACAGAAGCCATGTAACATAAAAAGACATTACAACCTAGACTGACATTTCAACTTTGAATTGAAGTGAGATATTCTACTCTATTCTACTTCCTACAGAGGAGGAGGAGGAGAAGGAGGAGGAGGAGGAAGAGGAGGAGGAGGAGGAGGAGGAGGAGGAGGAGAGGGAGAGGGAGAGGGAGAGGGAGAGGGAGAAGAAGAAGAAGAAGAAGAAGAAGAAGAAGAAGAAGAAGAAGAAGAAAAGAAGAAGAAGAAGAAGAAGAAGAAGAAGAAGAAGAAGAAGAAGAAGAAGAAGAAGAAGAAGAAGAAGAAGAAGAAGAAGAAGAAGAAGAAGAAGAAGAAGAAGAAGAAGAAGAAGAAGAAGAAGAAGAAGTCGTCAAAATTTCACAAGTATATCAAAGATTAGTGTAT